>CAJNIZ010021890.1:0-35329 GCA_905231905.1 Symbiodinium pilosum
ACAAGGGGATATAGGGTTTAGGGTTTAGGCTTCAGGGTTTAGGATATACTGTTATATAGGGATCATTTAGGGATTACTTAATGGCTTTAGGGACATTAAGCCTAAGATGAATGATATGACCAACATCAGGGGATACATAGGGTTATTTACGGATTAAAAAGAGGCTATAGGATATTCTCCCGACATTATAGTATATGTGTATATATATACACACCAACATAAGGAGGTATATCCACCATGGTTTTTCCAGGGTCAATGGGAGATGTTACCCCAATATGTAAGGATAATAGAAGAATGGAAGCTACCATTCCGGGTTTAGGGTCATCGGGGTATGTATCCGCAATACTTGAGAATGAAAGGGACAAGAACATGGACAATGAAATGAAAAGGGTTTATGTAGGGTTTTATGGGGGAGTCGGGTCGGGTTTCTTGCGGCGCCTGGGAGTTGCTATAAGAAGGATAATCGTAGATTAGGGTCTATGTCTGGGCCCCCTATTTATGGAAACCCCAATGTGGATGAAGAAGCAGTATTCACATGATTAGTTCTGGTAGCGGGACGAGCAGCGGAAGAAGTAGTACCTCTCTACTTGCTGCCATTCAGATGCACGGCAAGTACATTTGGCACTAGAAGTAATCAGATGATATCTAGAACTGTACATACATGTACAGATATGTGCACATATGGAAGACATATATATATATATACATATATATATATATATGCGCACATATATATATATATATGTGTGTATGCACACAAAATATACATACACATGTACATCTACATTACATGCGGCATTTGACGATATGAAGACAGGGGCTCATGACAGGCTCTGAAGCCGGTGCGCGAGGACGTGTGGGCCTTTCCGGGCTTAGGCTTCTGGGAAGGTCTAGGGAGTCTAGAGTTTTAGGGATTTAGGGCTTGAGGGTTTTGGGGTTTGGGGTTTGGGGTTCAGGGTTAGTAGGGAATGAGGGAATAGAATCAAAATATTAATTTTCTTTTGTTCCTTACCAAGGCTCAGTAAGAAGGTGTTTTCATCTAAGGGGGCTTTTAAAGTGATTCGGGACCCTTAGGGGTACATATAGGGTACATAGTAGGTATATAGGGATCCCAGGGTGAAGGGCCTGTAAAAGGGGCCCCTGGTTTCTGTTTTGATCTCTCCAGGTTGAGAATGGCGGCCAGGTGGTTTGGAAGTAGGATTGTTGTGCAGGACTGGGCGCAACACATCCGAGTTCGCACACGTAGTCCTTTTTCAGTACCCATGGCTGATTTCTGTGACTTGTCAAAGAGGTCACTCGCTGCTTTACAAAGCTCCGAGTGCTTGATCCAAGATTGCTTGTGGAAGAAAGAAGCTGTATTTTGCAAAAGTGGCATCGCCAGCGTCAGCAGATAAGAGCAATAGCGAGTGCTGCATGAGCAGAGCTTATGGTCCGCCATGCTTGGAAGTTCAAAATCTGGCCTGCGGGCACCCTTGCTTGATAAGCATGGCGGAGGGAATCCTCACAGGCCCCGACGAGAGAAGTCATATTATCAAAGCGTCAAGCGAGCATAGCTGGAGATTTTCCAAGATCTCGATGTAGAGGGTTTATGCCCACAACAGTCCAAATACCAGAGCACATAACCAACATGCAGCTCTCATAATCGCGTAGCAGCAATAATGTTGGAACCATGCTGGTAGTCACGCAGATAGCAGGAAACTCACTCCTAGTACTTGCACTTTTTTCTGCTTTCAAAGCTACACTGAGTCACAGCGAGGTCCAGCAGATGATTGACAAGACGAAGGCTGAACGCTTCGAAGATCTCTTTGTCCGAACTCTGGATGCTCGGCTGTGACAGTCACCAGTGAATGTTGACTTGAGAAGCGCTGACCTGTAGCTTCCTAGCAAAGTCAAATTCATCATCACAACAGAACCTTCTCTACTTGCTTGGTTTTAGCATCACGGTTCACGGGCGACTGCTGCCAAGCATTGACTGACTGTTCCGAGTGCCCCAAGAATTCACAGCATGTGATACTGCTCACAAAATCAGTTGTTTTCAAGCAGGTTGCTTGATACTTGGCGAGCTATCTGAGGAGATGCGGCAGCAGAAGCTCTCCAACACAGCCTCCACCTTAGTATGTGATCGCCAGTGACTGATGCAATTAAAGGTGCCAGATCCGAGTCGAAGAAGGTATGGCCCGAAGAGGGCAAACAAATCTGAGATGTAATGTGTATAGTAATGGAAAAGAAAATGGAAACTACTGTCGTATATAGAGGTTATATAGCGATAATGAAAAATAAAATGGAAGTTTTTCCCCCCGTGCAATGTAAGCTGTCCATGCTGCATCAGGCATTTCTCTGACATGAGGCTCCTTCCGAGCAGATGGATGAGAAAATGACAATGCAGACAGAGTCTCTTGGCTGCTCCAACAACGGAAGCGGGGCTTCTGTTCCTGAGACTGAGGTTGATTCTGGCATGGGGTACAGCATGGGCCGAAAGATAAAAAGTACGTGGTCTCATGAAGCGAACTCGCGGCTCTTGTTGTTTTAGGTGTTCTCCAGGTTGGGTTGCTTTCAATCCCTTGGAGGCAAACGCAGTTGCAGTCGATGCACACGTGTCAAACCAACTCGCAAGGCACAAAAGGCTCCATACGTGATCGGAAATTCTGCATCAGCCACGGATCAGCATCTGCATGTGAACCTGCAGCGTCAAAGACCAGTGCGAGACCTCTTGCCTTCTTCGTGCTGACTGGAGGCCTGAGTCTGCCTGTGGCGACTCTGTCGCACCCTCCCACGTTGGAGGCCGGGGGAAGCGTGACATTTTGCAGGCAGCCTCTATCCTCGCAGATGTAAGTTGGTTCCCTCCTCCACTTCCATCGCTTAAGTGAAGTGCACGCGCTATGCGTAGGAGTATGCAGGGTTGAGGCATGGCGATTTCTCTTGAAGTGGACTGCATTCAGCAGGTGAAAGCACGAGCGACTTCGGCTCGGATGTTCAGAGGACCAAGGCTGGACAAGGGGAAGCCCGAGATTTGTTCGCGCAGCTGCAGTCGTGCTTGCAGTGCAAAAGCATGCAACATTGCCATGTTAGCAGTGTTCTCCAGACCTTGAAGTGACACGAAAAAGCTCCTGTGCGGCGTCGAGACCTGTAGGTTCCTGAAGAGCTGCTGTTGCGCGCTGCCTCAACACTAAGCCTCACTAAGCCCACTCAAGCATGCAGGAGAAAGACAAGGCGCTGTCTGTTCCCATCGAAAAGGCCTGCAAGAGCACATGCTTTAGCTCTGCCTGCTGCCGCTGGGAAGGGCGGATCACACAAGATGCCGCAGTTGGAAAGCTCACAAGCACAGCCTCCACCGCCACGAAACTTCCCTGCCGTAACATCACAGTGCTTTGCCGAGGACCCAAAAGTCACCAGACATGACCAGACAAAGAACACCCTGCTTGACAAAGAACTTTGCTTGAGCCTTCGTTTTATTCCAGGTGAGGGCGGACGTTCGCACCTTGGAGGGCGAAATCGGGTCCCTGCGGCGGCTGCTGGGCGACATGCGCGCCAATGCTGCAGCGGCCGGGCCAGGGAGAGGGGAAAAGAGACAAAATGGAACAGTAAGATTGAGAGGGATAGAGTGTGCCAACCTAGGGGGTAGAGTCTACTATCTGGCTCTAGGACATGGTCAACAGTTGACTTTTCCAGTTTGGTATTGCTTCGATTTTGCTGCAGAAGCAACTGAGCTTCTAGGGGCCTATCCGTCTCGTGGGGATTTATTGTCTTACTTGACATGTGTGTAGCAATCAACCACAACAATGTGCAGAGCGCAGTGCTGTTCGACCTTGAGAGGTCATCTGCAACCACCTACGTCAAGCAGAGAAGTCGGCAGGCCGTAATTGGTCGGCCAAGGAGGCCAAAGCCCAATAAGAGTGTTGGAAGTTTTGAAAGTTCAGGGTAGGGAACGAAGGAATGAACGAAAACATGGAGACTGCCAAATTGTTGGAGATTATACAGCGAACCTGCATGCATTGATTGTTTTTGGGGACAAGTCTGTGCAAAGTTAAGGGAGCTTACAGTGTTCATGGGGGTTCGGCAACCGCTCCAGAATCTTGCCTTGGCACACCGCCGATGAGTGCGCGTTTAGGAATGCTCTTGGTGAAATCAAGACATGCCTGGTACGGTTACTGCCGATGTTAGGCATGACTACAACTTTCAATGCTCATATCAATCATAGTCACCTAGTGATCATGGAAGGAGAGATGGTCATGACACTCACATAACTCGCAGTAGTACTCAACGCACGAATGCAAGCAACGGCAACAGCAGGGACATTGATCGTCGTCGATCGTCGTGATACTGGCAGCAGCAGCAGCAGCGGCAGCAGCAGCAGCAGGAGCAGCAGGATAGTTGTCGCAAGCGCAGCGAGAGTACAAGTAGTCTAAGTCATCCTAGCAATCAAGGAGAAAAAGTCGTGATACTTGGGAAGCCCCGAACCCCAACCCTAAACATCTAAATCCTGCCTACCTAAGCTGTCAACCTGCACTTTTCACCCTGCAAGTGACATCACCTGGAGGCCTCTGCCTGGGGCCACAGGATGCTGTCCCTCCTGGTCTCGGAGGACTTTGCCACCACGACGATGAAGGAGCTAAACCACAGAAGCCGTGTCTCCTTTGATGTAGGAGCCCTTTTGGTTTTCTACAGACGTTCTCTAGAGGTTAATTTGGGTATTACTTATGGGTTCGTATGGAGCGAATGCTTGACAAATCATGGAAAATCATGGGACTCACAATGACGAAGGATGACTCCCACAAAGTTTGTGCAGAGCTGAATTTCCCGTTTGGTTGTGCGTACCAGAATGCGCTCTTGCGATGAGAAGAGAGCGTAAGGCGTGAAGGCTTGGCTTAGAGTTGAAGAGGGGCGGGGGAGAGAAGGCGCACTTGGGGTTAGGCTTGTTGTCAAATTCATGTCTTCTAGTGGCATTTTCTTGGCAAAAACGTAGCCTGTCTGTCCTTGTGGCGCTCAAGAGCGTTTCTCTCTTGGCTACCACATTGGTTGCTAAACAAAGCGGACTGTCAAGAGCTATGATGTGTGTCTTGCAGCAGAGTTTGCATGGTCTCAGAGAGCCGGCATGATGGCAGGCCCTGGTGGTGGTGGTGGTGGTGGTGGTGGCGGCGGCGGCGGCGGCGGTGGTGGTGAACGTGCTAAACCTACCTGTGGACGGTACGGCTTGGAAACAAGATATGACAAAGGGTCCCCATTTGGGACATTGTCTACGCAGTGCAATGACCAGACATGGCATAAGAGCTTTGTCCAAAGAAATGGCGGCTTAAAGGCGTAACAGTTTTGTTGCATCGCAGCCCAGCAAAAGTCGACCATGGGTTGCATCCGACCAAGATTGAGCCGTGCCAAATTCTTGCGACACAGTCTTGCAGCATCTTGTTCAAGGCATGACCCTTCACCTCACACTCTGAACCCAAAACCAAGTTAAGCCTTGAGTCCTGCGAAGGAGCTGCAAAAGTTGGCGCCCACGGCCATCAACCCGGGAGAAGGGCGGCAGGGGGCAGGGTCGGTCAAGATACAGAGTTTCGGGTTTCAACCTGGTAAGCATTGCTGTGGGGGAGCAGGTAGGGGGCAGTGGGTTGAGTCTGGAACTGTCTAAGCCAGATTTGGGAGCGCCGAGTTGAGAATTGAGTTGGCGCAGCCAAGCGTGCAGGGTTTGTGGCTGCACTTAGAATTTTTCATTTTGTCGCATGTACCTAGAACTGCGCTCTTGCCCAGAAGGTTTGCAAGACGGATGTTTGGCCGCTGTCAAGAGTTGTCGATGGCTACTGTGCTTTCTGATTGTGTGCTCAGTCTGAGGCGATATTAACTCACTGAGCCGACGTTTCACACCAACCTCGCCGTGAGCTGCAGGCAGCATGTGTAGTTTACAGCAGGCCCCAAGCACAATGGTGAGCGCCAGCTGGCAATACTAAGGTTAGGGTTTAGGGCGTAGGGAATAATGGAAAATGGAAACTACTACAATATATTGGGGACAAGCAAAAACTGGGCTACCATGCGCTGGGTTCTCAAAGTTGGGTTTCGCCTTCATGGCTCCCTGGGAATGCGGATCCTAGCTTGATCGACCCGCTGGCCGAGTCCCGCAAAATGGGGGCCATGGGGCACGGCCGCAGTTTGAAAAAACCCTAAGTTCCTCCCCTGCAACCACCATAGTAACCACTCAGTAACAGATTTCATTGATCATGTTCACTGCTTGTCTTGGAGTCCCGAGGTGCTAGCATCACTCAATAGCAAAGTAATTGACATGAAGTGTCACTTGCCTGCCAGCGCCTGAAAGGCAATGGCCGGTTGACGTCACTGCGCAAAGCGCCGTGAATAAAACTAGTGAGTTTGAGGTCCTAGCGACGGCTTCAGGACTTGAGACTTGAGCAGGTTGGTACGACTCCATTGCTGAGGCATATAATGAGGCTAGCCATTGTTCAAGTTGAGCGTCTATGACTGCGGGGCACGGAATGATACGGCATGGGTGTACATCAGGTCCTTGCACAGAGAGCGTTGGTCTTCTTACTTTGCAGCAAGAACCTGACAGAAGAGCTTCCAAGGCAAAGGTTCATGGGAGTCGTGTGGAAACCAAGCACTTGAATGGCGTCAGCAGTTCCAAACGAAAACAACCTTGCCAAACGCCACGCACAAAAAAAGAAACAACGAATGCACAACACAAGACGTCGCCAAATGAGAAAGCACAAAACGGTGATAACCTTTATGCCTAGCTTACAAAACCAAGAAGAAAACGTAATGAAGTAGAAAAGGAGTGTTTACGGACAATGATCATAGGCCTGGATGTGGTTCAGAAAGCCACGATTCCAACTTGACTGATGCATTTTCTGCTGGTGGTAAGGGCAGAATAATCGTTGATAAGCCTCCAAACAAAATGACATTCACCTCAAACCCGGTGCTGATATAGTCCCCCTTAGGTGGATAGAATATGGGGTCTATGGGGATCTTATTACAATATATCCAAAGCCATATTCTATATACTTAAGACGGACTATACTGCGATGGCATGCCTGCCATCCGCTGACACATGCACAGCCAAATGGCGAAACCCCACGTCGCAGTTGACTGCAAAGACTTGCCTGAATGTTAGGGTAATGTTGGGATGATATTGGGTTATTATTGGGATAATATTGGGTTAATATAGGGATAATGGAAAAGACAAGAGAAGCATCGAGGTGATACTGGGGCTACAGGTCCATGAGCCTCACTGGCGCAATGCTGTTTGCTAGAGCATTTGGGAATTCCCAGCAGTTCCGTTCCAGCTCTTCACATGACACATGACCTGCGTTGGATGGCGCAGCAAGAAGTTGCTCCAGACTGTCTAGACTTTCCAAAAATGTCAGCTTGAAAGGAAAGCCCAACAAAATGGCCAAACCTTCCAGATTGCAGTCGTAAAGCGCCCGCAATCCTTGCTTCAATTGCTGAACGTGTCTCATCCGCTTTTTGCAACTCGTTTCGGCAACTCGCGCACAGTGGTGAAAAGCTGATCCCTTTTTTCAACGGCATCACCTCTCCCAGCCCTGCCTTGAGAGAGCGTGCAATGTCCGCGCGTGGCCGATCGGATGGAGAGTCCTCTTCGGACTACGAACAGGACAGCTGTTCTTTGCGCCTTCGAGTCACAGCTTGTGGTATGGAGGTGCAAGAGTTCAAGAGCCTAGCAGACTTGCAGTTCCATGCATGTCGGGCAGGAAACATGTTTTGATGCAAAGCAAGCGACAAGTTTGTGTAGACGACGGAGTGTGTAAGTGTTCTTCATGCATCTTGAAACTCTAAGACCAGTGAAGCCTACCGCAAGGATTGGGATGACCTAGAACGTGACTCGATGCGAGCTGCTGGACATGAAGCATTTCTTTTCTCTAGATCCTGTGGTATTGCAGAGAGCTTTGGGAAAGTCAGGTGGCTTTACTTCGCCTGTTGAGGGACCTCTTATAGGTTGGTTGGACGGATATTTGGAACTCTGTGGCATGCTCTGCTGGCTTTTGGGTGGGCTGTTTGTGCTGGCCTGAGTGTTCAAATTGTACTCCCATTTGTTGAAGTCGTGTCGGTTTTATGCTGGTGTTTCCCCTAAGAGGGCGAGTGCTCCCGCGGAAGTCGTATCAAGTCAGCGTTCAAAGGGGGTTTGGGGGTCACATGGGATCTAGTTAGAATGACTATATACACTCTGAGCAACAAACATGGATTTTCGTTCTCTGGGAGTACAACTTTAGTACTGGAACGGCCGTTCTCGGCGACCATGATGGTTTCAGGTCCTGGATTCTTATCACACGGCGTTCACTTGGGGACCCGACACAATTCCGTACTTGCAACAGCCGAAACGGCAATCCCATGTATTATCATGTAAAGCCAGCGTTGACTGGGGACTTGCCCACCATCTACTACCGCGGGAACTTTGATAGGACTAGCGTTTGCATGAGGATTCAGAAGTTGTTGTTTTGACTTAGGAAACAGCATGCTCATTTATTGAGCGTTTACATGGGGCGCAAAAATTGATGTGACTTTTTGGGGTTGTTGACGGGCAGCGTTCCTTGGGGATTCGATTTCAGATCAAAAGTTGATGTGACTTTAACGTTTAGGTGTACGGGGCAAGGCTGAACTCCCTGCAGCGGGTTCTGATTTGGACTGCCTTGTGGTGATGGTTTTGAGAAAAGTGAGAAGTCGCTGCAGTCAAAGCGAGCTGGCAAGTTTGAGGCAAGTCTTCAAGGTATTTCAAGGTTGTGATGCTGGGGGGCTCTACGTAACATGCGAAAATTGACAGCTAAGGCGCTGGAGGCACGTTTGGCACAGCTGGACCATGCTGGCCAGGCCAAACCCACCTGAAAGTAGTATTTGGGAGATACTATGGTACCCAATAATGGAGAATCAAATGGAAAAGAAAATGGAACATGAAATGGAAGCTGGGATTATATAGGGGTTATAAGTTGCAATCCGCGTAAACTTCATTCAGCCGGTCCACATCGGACATGTGATGTCTGAACCAATGCGTCCGTTCAGAGTGCATATATGTCCTTGCAGGCAAGTGTGAAGAGCACGTCGAGTTCAGCTGCAGCGAGCAGCAAAGACCCAAGAGGCCCCACTCAGGGCCCCACTAAGAGCCTCTTGGCAGCACTGTGCCATTTTTTCACCCTGCCCGAGCTGTTGCTTTGATGGACGCTGCGAATAAAATGACGTCAGGAGATGATATACAAGGAATTGCCCCTTTTGCAAGGATAGATGGTTCAAAAAAAGAACCCAATCCGAACTGGATTGGGCTTTCACTAAGAGCCCTCCCATGGAAGCGTTATTTCTTCTTGTAACCTTCCTGTTCGCTCTTTAATCTTGCTAAGGTTATCTACCAGGCCCACATGATGACCTCAGGCGCTACCTCCAACTTTCCTTGAAGCTTGGGGCTGCTGCAGCTTTAGATTCTGGCATGCTCGCAGGCTTGTTGTGCTTTGCCTTTGTTGATGCCCCCTTGGGGGGCCTTCACCGTTCAAGATACCTCTCTGCCCAAAGCCAGGCAAATGCGGGACGCTGTTCTGAGTGAGCCTTACCGGCCGGAAGACCATGTCCTAACCAACGAGGCTGTGGGAGCTGTACTGGCTTGTTGACTGCAGGCTTTAGTGTGGCAGTATGCAAGCGGTCGGACACATCTTACCCAAACTTTGCCAGACGCGGCCCTACGAGCTAGCAAGTTTACCGTCCAGATATTCCCGCTACTAGTGGACACGATATGCGATATGATGAGATGGCTCCAGAAAAGTTGATGTCAGTAAGAGATTTGACGCAGGAGATGTGGGCCGGCTTTTCATCTGAGGACCTGTACCTTGGGTCCTGGTGTGGCTGATGCTGCCGGAAATCACACCCTCCTCAGCTCTAGGGGGAATGTCTCAAGCGAATGTCGGTCCAGATGAGTTGTCAAATCAGTTTCCATCAGACGTTGATGACAATTTCAGATCCGGACATGTGCCCCTGAGGAGGAAGCTGTGGAAGCGCCACTGGTGATGGAAGTCCCGCCTGCAACAAAGCAGGCCACTATTACTATTCCTATCACTATTACTATTACTGTTACCATGACTGTTACCAGTAGTATTACTAGTTAGTGTTATTGCTGTGACTGTTAATTCTATCCTAAGATCGTCAAGCTCTTACCCGTCAAGCCAGGTAGTGCTTCATGCAGACAATATACGACCTAGGACAGCTTTGACAAGGCGAATAGGTCGCCCCAAGTCTGATTGGCTGTTGGAGACATATGCAGATGCATATAAGTGCATAGAAGGACTCATAGAAATATTCGATCCCAAGAATATTGCACATCTGGAGACAGTCAAACGACAGGCTATTCAAAGGCTGGATCCTTTCTAGTGCCAATGCTGGCGCACCAAGGCTTTCAGCCTTCTCCAGGTAATACGTGAGGTAATCCTATCACAATTGACGTGGTGTTTTGTTTGAGTCACATGTACGTACATAGTTCTTGCCCTCTGAAGTTCACTCTGCCCGGTTCTGGTGGGAGCTCACAGTGCTTGCTAGAAGAAATTGTTTTAGGAAATTTACATTTTGAAGTCTCTCGCTCGCCACACGCATGCATCTGCCATCCTTACGCCTGACTACCTAGCTTACTGTTGTTAGTATTGTTCATTTTCAACAATTGTCATGGTTCTTATTGCTGCTAATCATAGTATTATTACTAGGAACATTGCTATTTTGGCCAGGGCGCCCCGGAGTCAAAGCATTTCTCGCCGGAGCCAGCTGTGCAGCTGAAGGAGCAGCTGGTAGTTTCCCAAATTGTTGGTACTATGGACTCATTAACCTTTAGTTGGGTCTGTGAAGCCGCCAGATGGAGAGGTACAGTGTAGTCTTCAGTCTCTCCTTTTACTATTAGGGTTATCTTGGGGTTATATTGGCATAATGGAAATTACACGGAAGCTACTATTTGGGGTTTAGGGAAAATGCCAGTGGCCATGTACTCGTCTTGGCCTTGCGGCTTGCTCCGCGCCGCACCGCAGGGGCTGAGCTTGTTGTGGTATACTGCAGACATTGCCAAAGATGGTCGAGGAGTATAGTACGTTTGTGTTGTTGTGTTTTGGTGCAACAACTTTGCTTCTCTGGTTTTCAAGAGACCAGGAGGTCCGAGAGATGCAGCCAGCTCGCCCCAGCGCCCAGGCCACCTGCTTTTAGGGTCCCCAGTGCTGTTTAGGGAATCTGTGGGGATCATCCGCTTCCCGCTTTAGAGTGAAGTAGGGACTGTAGTAAGAGACTTGGAAAAAGAAAGTTGGCAGAGCTACTACAATCATTGTTGTGCTGTTTTACTCCGGTTGGGCGCTTCAATGGTCGGGGGTACTGCTTGCCTGCTTGCCCCACCCTTGAGATTTCATGCCCGGGGCTTCGGAGCCTTGAGACGGTGGAGGTGGAGGCATACCAGCAAGCGCTAGGAAGAGTACTGGAACTAAACTGCCGGCTAAAAGTGGCCCAGGCCTTTGATGCCTCGCAGCTGGTAGACGCGGGGCGGCTCCTTGAGAACGCTTGCCTTCAGGACTGGCACATGGAAGGTCGCATCTGACGCTTCACCCGTGGGGCAGCTTGCATCAACGTGAGGGCTGTCCAGCTTCAAAAGTAAGATGCCCCATGATATGCCAGCACGGCAGCCATGACTTGGATACGCTCCCGAATCTTGGAGACTTGACGTTCCACAGGAGCCATACCGTCCCGAGGACCACCAGCTGACTGCCGACGAGTTTTGGGGAGGTGCCAGCTGGGGGAAGGGGTTGGTCTGACAAAGCCCCCAAACTTCAGTCCTAAGATTCGGGAGTGGCATCACGTAGAAGAGTCCATGATACCCCAGAATCAATGAAGCTAGAGCCTACTTGGATGCAGGCGCCCCTTGCATTGAATAGTACGAGCTCATGGACTCGGACCTTTTCTAGCCGATCCCTGAATGGACGTACCAAGCGTTTCAGCACCTGTGCTAGTCGCAGCTGCAACATATCCATGCATTCTGGCCAGTCGAGCTGGCCAGTGCCGCAAGCTAAAGCGTCCTGCACACCACTCAGCGTTGACTCAAGCAAGTCTTGTTGGATTACCTCCAGCCAGGCAAGCAGAGCGCAAGATCAGCAACAGAAGACCTGAGCATGCCCACAGGTGCCAGCGACTCCTCAAGAGATGATGAGAGGCCCACTGTCTGATAGAGAGCTTACATTTAGGGCTTGGGGATCTCCCCTTTCTCCCCATGCCATACCAGCTGGCCGCCTTGGAGTAAGCACTGCCAAGTATTACGCCATCTTACATGGCTCCACGGGCAAAGTAGCTTCCCATCAAAACCTCCGTATCCCAAACCTTGCGGCTACAGCCGAGAGCCTGGAACTTGGAGCATCGACCTATGCAAGAGAAAACATGAGACATGTGAATTCATCAGCCCTGAATCCCAAAGCTTGTAGAAGGAGCCCAACAACCCAGTACCCTTGAAATACTAAGACATGCTTTCGTGCTTTCATGTCTCTTCGGTACTACATGTGGAGATTTGGGACACCAGGGCAGGACTTTGCGGATCCTGATTGTGAGTCACCGGCTCTTCAATCCTCATGCCATACACTTGTTCACTTTGAACGTGTCTTTAAGTTTGAGGATGCCTTCTACCGGGTCATAACAGGCAACTTGATTCCTTCGCACTTCACGTGGTGTTGCGAGCATTGCGCAATCCAGGTCAGAAAGGGCTGCTTCTGCTTCGATCAAGTGCCGCATGTGTTGGGTTTCCTTTCAATCCTTAAGAAGATGTGGCTTCTGGGTGTCGAGTTCAGCCCTTTGGGCCGTGAGACCCATCTCGACACCTCAGTGCTACTGCTGCTGCTATATACTTTTCACATCTCTTCACATTACGAGTCCTAGTGCTATTATCCAGAAAGCTAGCATCCTCAATATTAGTATACCAGTACAAATAGTACTAGTACCCTAAGCCCTAAACCCTATAAGCAATACAAGTACAAGGCAAGAGGCCGCTAGCCAGCTGGCAACAACTGCTGGGTTGCCGCAGGAGCCGTAGGTCTTTGGTGGACACTCTGAGGGATACTGGTAATTGTATCAAGTGACTGTAAGGGATACTGGTAATTGTATCAGGTGACTGTAAGGGATGCTGGCAATGATATCAAGGTCCTCTTATATTCTCTTACACATTTCTTCTACCATTATTACAAGGTGAGGGGTCCACCTAAGATAGGCCTGGTGTCTGGGTCCATGGTTTGTCCCTAATAAGCGTTTCTGTAGTCTCTTTGAAATTCTCATGCTCCCTATGGTTCCTCAAGTTAGCCGTGCTGTTAGTTAGAAGCCCCCGTATTCTGATTCCCAGTGCCTGCGCAGATGCAAGCAACTGGAACCGTTAACTCTCACCCGAAGCGCCGGCTGGAATCCCAAGCTGGTAAGGCAGACACCTTACATCACTGCTATAGCATAGGACTTGTCACAAGCTGTGGCAGTGCCCAGCCAGGAGGTAAGCGGCCCATCCCAGGCGCTGAGGCTGCGCGGGGCCCTGGCTTAGGCCTTGCCATTGCAAGCTGCGGATGCTCTGCCTTCTGCCTTTCTGTCATTAGTTGTCAGACATTAAAAGCCCTTCCGGTTGTTGAAAAAAATGCCTTTTATACATTCTTATTTCCCCCTCTGACAGATGACTGTTAGTATTCACCCAAAGCTTTGAGGCAGCGGCTGTTGGCGGCATCCGAGGCCCCACAGGCGCCCCACATGGATCAAGCAAGGCTTAGAGAGGCTCAGGAGCAGAGCCTCCTTCGCCCCATTACTAGTAGTAAGGGCACTGGTCAATAATTGAAAACAGAAAGCCCGAACCCTACACCTTTTATAGTGCACGCAAAAAAGTTCAAGGGCTTTTGTTAGAAAAAACTGTTGTGGTGGAGCCATGGTTGGAAAAGCGGACGCCCTGTAAGTTTTCAAGTGATTTACCTTCAATGTGCGCATAAAGCTTGTTTGTTTGTTGCCCTTGGCCTGCATCCACAAGGGTGCTAGAAGGCAGGTTCTGTCTGCCTATACCTGGAGTATGGAAGAACTTCGGACGGCTAAGTGATGGCGTTTGATTGACATGTTGTGCACCTGTACAGGCGGGCATTTGCTGACTTCAGATCACGCCTCCAGCAAAATGCAATCTGAAACGCGCGACTTAACTTTCAGATATTATGATCTCCACTGCAGGTGCTTGCAGAGCTCAGTTTCAAAGAGCTGGACGTGAGGAGCTTGGCTTCTCCAGGGCTAACAACAGTAATAATCGCTAACAGCGTAATAGCACGGCTAGCAATCATAGTGATAAGAATACGATTAATAATTGTGATAATTGTAAAAATGGCAATGATAGCAATAATAGTGATAGTAGCAATAAACTATGAATAGCAAGAATAGTAGAAATTGTAATCATAGTAGTAACTGTAATAATAGCTGAGTCGCCGAGCGTTAGATCTGGAAACAAAAAGGCTGGAAGTTGGGAAGGTTTGGGGCAAAGTTGCTGTCTGCAGGGCCGGCGGTCATGCAGAGATGTGCAGACGTGCGGATGAAGCGGTTAAAAGAACCAGTAAATTACAATGCACTATGCTACATCGCCGCTAGCGTTACCATTTTCCCTGACAGTTCCGATGCTGAAGCCTCCTTTCCTCTCAGGACACGTCTTGCCTGTGTGGTATCAAATTAGGGGCCTTGTGACGTAGACCAGATGGGAAAAAGGAATCAATCTTCACAGCTTACCTCATCTACAACAAGACTCTCGTAGAGAGGATTCATGTTATGCCAAGGAGGTGGCCCGCGACTGCCTCAAGGCTGCCGAAAAACATAGGATTAAGGCCAAACAGTTGGACAGGCCCTGCCAGAGATGTTGGGTATGCGCAAAAGAACTGTGAGCTTTTTGCCACCCTCGCTTTGGGGTTGTCAGTTTTTGAGAAGACATGTTTATGCTGGCCTTGGTTGCCCATCTTCTCCGAGTGCCCAGCCGCATATCCTTTAGTGCCGAACGTCCCTAAGTAGTTTTGGAGTAGGGGCAGAGTTATTCTGGATGAAATATTGGAGTAGGGACGCTCGGTAAGAGATTTTTTGGGTTTGGTGAGAGGCTTTCGTAGCAAGACTTTGATCTTGCCGTCTGGTCGTGAAGAGAATGGATAGCTTCAGTCTTCGCAACAGTCCAGAGGACCCCCATGTCTGCTGAGATTCCCACCTCGCAATTGCTTCAGCTTATTGCCGAACAGAGGCCAGCTGCCAGGAGCGCAGGGTCTCCAAACAGGGATGTCCTCTTCTCAACGAATCCCAGGAATCCTTTCTCTGCTATGCCAAGCTCTCATGAAAAATGTCGTGCCGCGCAACTGGCGCACGCAACAGGCAGCCGAGACGTTGCGGTGGGTGTTGAACCGGCAGCCAGGGCCTCAATGGCTTGTAATATCTCGTAATGAGAGTAATAAGAGCAATAAGAGTGATATGAGTGATATGAGTAATAAGATTAATAAGAGTAATAAGAGCAATAAGGGTATTAAGAGTAACAAGATCAATAAGAGTAATAAGAGTAATAAGAGCAATAAGGGCAATAGTGGTCAGGAACCATACTGCTGGTCCCTTCTCCAAGTGGTTTTGACATCGTAGCCAAAATTGTCAGAGCATCTGTGGGGGGTAGCTGCAGTATGTACCGCTGGGCTTTCCTTTTCTCAAGTTATTCGGATTTTTTTGGTTTAATTGTTATGTTGATACTGTTCCATACAGTTGCGACTCCGGACGAAGGTGGGCATGCGCTTCATTGCGCGATGCTTCTTTATGCGTGATTTGATTGAGATTGAGGTACGCGCTGATGAATCAGGAGAGCCTATACATAGATTCACGCCCGGAAAATTCGTCAGGCAAAGATTCTCCATAGATCAATCTGAAGATATAATAGATAGATTTGGCTTTAAGAAGATAGACTAGAATTGGCCCGCTGCCTACAACAACGGAAAATATATTTGAGAATATCAATAACAAGAACCCCGATAAATAGACAATATATAAGATCGCACATGAAAATTGATGATCAATCAACACACAAGGTCGCACATGATAAAAATGACTAAGTTATAGATTCTGAAAGATTTTGCATTTCCAACAGGGTCTACACGTTCTACCGAACCGCCGCGCAGATAACCAAAGAAAGAGAAATATTTCGAAATCTCGGACGATTTTTGGTTGCGCTCTGCCGACCCGGTTTTTCTGCTATTTCTATCTCTATTGAGACAATTGCGGGGCGGCCCGGGGGAATGCGATACATCCCCCGTAAAGAGATGCGGCTAAACAAAAAATCCTGAAAGATTTTGATTCTCTATTTTAGATTTGTTCGCGCCGTGAAAATACCCGTAGATCGATGAATGACGAGATTTCTGCTTAGGCTTAAATATCGCGTTGAGTCGCCGCGTCAACTACTAAATTAAGAGATGCAGCTCGGACTCCGCTTCATTTAGGCTAAATATATATATATTCGATACGAATTTTTAGCTTCAATTTATTTCTCTTATACTATACGCGGATCGCATCGGAAAATGCATGAAATCTAAATTTTTGATATTTTTTTCTATTCTATCCTACTAATCGCGTAGATAATTAAAGATGGAGAAAGATTATGCGGAAATCTATTCTGGAGGCAAGCTGAAAGATTTTGGATTTCCATTCTAGCATCTGGTCGTTCCGCCGAATCGCTATACAGATAGTCGAAGAGAGAAGAGAGAATATTGATTTTAAAATCTAATTTATCTGAAAGATTGAAATCTACGAGATTTTAGGATTTCTAGATGATCGTTAGGAAATATTTTAGAAGAGAGCCAGAAAAATTAGGTTATTCGCGAAAGAAAATGATCGCATCGTATTATTAAGGTATTTATATTGACCCGCTTCTTATAATGGTAGAAAATATTTATTCAAAAGATCTATAACGAGAAATCCGATACTTAAATAATATATAAGATCCTATATGAAGATCGATGAATTTTACATATAGATTCTAGAAAGATTCCGTCCCGAATCTGTATTTTCGATGGAGCCAGCGCATAAATACTAGGAAGGAAAGGAATATTTTTTTATATTTTGAGAAATTTTTGGTTATCAATCTCTTTTATCGCGCGACCTCTCCGAATACGATCTTTTCTATCTTTTTTATCTTTCTTGAGGGATTTGCGCGGCGCTTCGGGGAATCATATAAATTTCCGTAAATAAATATTACGTATTTATAAATTTTGAAAGATTTTGATTCTCCGTGTCGGATCGATATTATACGTAATTCCGAATAATAATACCAATAGTCAAAGAAAGATAAATCATGCGGAATGATTAAGATCGCATATTTATATCGACGAATAATTAAATTAAAACGATCGAAATAGATTCTGAAAGATTTTGGATTTCCGCCCGGAAGCCGCCCCGCAGACAGATGAAGAGAGAGAAATAAATCGAAATCTTGGGAGATTTCGGGATCATACGACCTCCGCATCCAATCCGATCTTTCCGTCTCAATTTATCTCTCTTGGGCTATCTGCGCAACGATTCGGATACGCCTATAAATCCCCGTAGATAGATGCGATCAATCTATGAATTATAAAAATCTTTGACGGGTTTACGCGCTCTGCCGTGCAGCCGCGCAGACAACCACAGAGAGATAAATGGCGCGGAAAATCCTTCCGGAGGCAAGGACCACGCGACCAAAATTCGCCTAGATTTTTTGTCGCGCCGCCCGCACCAAAAATCTCGGAGATTCTAAAGCCTCTAGTTTTCCGAAAGGCCCTAAAATCTCCGAGATTTTAGAGCCTCTCGGGGTCCGCAGGAGACATTTTCAAAGAAGAGCCGGAAAATCTAGGTCGCATCGAGCGAAATGATCGCAGGCGATTACATATTGAGATAGTTTCTTGGGATGCATTCAATATATCATTCGAGAAAACCAAGATATTGAGCTGCTATAGAAATTCCAATTTTAGGAATATAAAAGATATACGATATATGAATATTTCGATTTTATATTTCATTATGAAAATATTTTTAATCTAATATTTTTTATTAAAAAAGATTTCAAATTCTAAAGGAATTCTTTCGTTTATTCTGATTATTATTAATGATTCTTTGATTCTTCTTTTTTCATCTTAGATATATTATTGAAAATTTATCTGAAATTATATATAATATATTTCAATCTCATTTTCTATAAAATTCCATTGAATATTAATATATCATTCAATTTCAGATTCTATATTTGATTGAAATATTTTGGATATTTAGTTGCCTTTTAGGAATAATCCTATCGATATCAATTCAATCTAGAGAATGATCTAGAATATTTCATTTCATAATATTCATCTCGCCTTATGAAATAGGATCATAATCAAATATATGATTTCCGATTAATCATATTAAATCTAAATGATTATTGATCAAAAATATATTTCTCATAGATAGATTCTAGAACTATCTCTTCTCGGAGGATCTATATCGCTCACTTCAAATACAAGATATAGAAGAATGATATTGATTGATTTCCATGATATCTAATCCTGGAAGGAGAGGAGATTGGGAAAGAATTCAAGAAGGATAGGACAGATCTAAATCACGAACCTCCCAATTGAGATATCTATCATAATATAGTTCAAGAGATCATAATAATATCACGAGATATATCTCAGAATATATTCCAGAAGAAATAATCCAAATCAATTTTCGGGGTCTCCCCAATGAAATCATATCTAATCTAGAATCATCTCTTTATCATTAATAGATTCAGCAATATCTCCCTTCCAAGATTTCTTCTATATCTATAGATTGACGTGATGAAGATTTCTCCTTATTACGAATCAAATTCATTGAAGAATAATCATATAAAATCATATGCAGATTCGCTTTTCAATTCAAATTCCTAGAAATCACAGATTTTAGAATCCTTCGGAAAATTTAGAGGCTCTAAAATCTTCGAGAATTTTGCAGCGGACGGCACGATCAAAAAATTCGGAGATTTTTGATCGCGCAACCTTTGATTCCGGAACGATCTTCCATATAATTCAATTCCCTTGGGATATCTCTACGATTATTCGACGGAATGAGACGGAGATTCCGTCCATTTTCAAAATATGCAATTTCATCGTATCCGCTTAGAAAGATATATGCGCTCTTCTGAGCCGCTGCGCAGATAGATCAATAGAGATCAATGAGACGGAATATTCGGATCGGCTGAGGAGATCGCGCGTCCGGAAATCTTTTTGGCCGTCCGCAAGGCGCCTAGTCAGAATCTATAGAAGGAGGGCGGAAATCCGCAATCTTTGAGCTTGCTGCCAGAACGTCTTTGCATATAATTTTCCTCTCTTTAGATATCTCTCTTTAGAAGGAGGCATCAAAATTTCAATTTGAAATTTGAGCCTGGAAATCGATAATAAGAATATATCAAATGGGCTACGTGCGCGTGGTCAATTTTTACGTGTGCGAAGACGCACGATTTTTATATCAATAACGTAGCGTAAAACGAAAGGGCGCAATTGCTTATATTTAGTCGCAATTGCAAATTTTTCTATCCGTAACGGGGCGCAATTACGTATAATTACGCGCGATACGCTGGAATCGCGTACGCATTTAGTCTCGCCTACAACGCGCCGCGATATTGCATTCGCATAGATATAACTGATTATTAAATAAATCATCCTGCGAGTCTTGAAAGATATCATGAATCGATATTTAGATTGCAGAGCATAGATCAATCCAATTTCTAAGAAACGTATATATAGCAGAACCGTGATTATCAAAAAGGCTCAATTGGATAGAATTAGAATATATTCGTAAAATAATCCGAGCTGATATAGAGAAGAAAATAATACGTAGAACTCCAAATCCTACGTCCTCATAATTTGATATCGCGAATCCTGAGTAAGCGGCGGCACTTTGAAATTGAGGACTACCAAACTAGTAGCAACTGAGGGAACTAGATACAAGCGAGAATACCATATCTATCAAATTATTCCTTCAAGAAGCAGGAGCCCATCTCGAGGTATTCCTGAGAGGGCGGATTTATAGATTGGAGCCTAAGGATTTAG
This sequence comes from Symbiodinium pilosum, assembly GCA_905231905.1. NCBI lineage: Eukaryota > Dinophyceae > Suessiales > Symbiodiniaceae > Symbiodinium > Symbiodinium pilosum. Next base: position 20,055 of record CAJNIZ010021890.1, read on the forward strand.
AGAGACATCTCCGATCTATTTCTTTCTCCCATTTTACGTATAATCCTCTACGTAAATATATGAAATTCTAATTTCAATTCGAAACCCGAATCGTGATATAGCTCATGGATTGAGCCAGAGGCTCTGATCTCCTATCTTCCCTTGATATTTCATGAAAAAATAAATATAATAGCTACTTATCTTGAGAGAATATCATGAGATCATTCAATAAGAATCTAATATAGCAAGTAATATTCTTGCTAGTCGCGGGCATTTTTTGCCGTCTATCGTTAATCAAAAACGATTAATTTATAGATTCTAAAAGATTTTGGTTCTATCTCGGATTTATAGACATCGCCGAGCCACTACGCAAACAACCGAGGAGAAAGAAATGATTCAAAATCTCGGAAGATTTTTGGTCGTGCGGTCCAAGATCTCCGACCCGATCTTTCTTTTTCATTTATCTAATATAGACTAGCTACTACGAGGCGGATCAAAGAAATAATTCTAGATATCCGCCGATCAGCCGCAGATGCTATCAAACAGAAATGAATCTCATAGAATTTCAATCCGAAAACAAATGCCCTAAATAATAAAAAAAGAAAGAAATAATTCCAAATCTCGAGAAATTTTCTTATTGCGGTCCAAAATATCCAATCCTAAATTTCTACTTCATTTCTCTCTTTTAGGCTAATTATTACGCGATTCCGAAAAATATATGATAAATAGAATAATTATCGTAGATCTATTCCGTAGAACAGTCATACAAATAATCAAAGAGAAAGAGAGAGAGAAAGATAAATCATATCAAATACCATTCCGAGAAGAAGAATCGCGCGACAAAAAATCTCTGAGATTTTCAATCTCATCGCTCACTCCAAAAATCTCGGAAATTTTAAAACCTCTAGCTATTCTGAAGGGCTCTAGATCCTCCGAGATTTTAGAACGCTCAAAGAATCTATAAGAAGCTTTTTAGAAATGAGCCGGAAAAACTAGGCCGCGCGCGATCGAAATAAGAAAAAGTGGCCGCGCCATAATATTGAAATATATTCATCATTATAAATATTTTCTTTTTATTTAAGCGGAAAATACTATCCAATAGATTAAATTTTCGAGAAAATTGAAATCTAATGAATATCAAATATATCATTTTAATCTTTTCCTTCGTCCTTCGACATTTCAATATTATATCCGACGACGGATATAAAGAATAGAAGAAATACGAATATCGATTTCTATATCCTCCTTATCGCGTTGATATATTCCGAATCATCATTCATATCTATAAATTCCTGAAATTCTGAATATAAATCTTGTAATCAATGATGAGCCGGAATTTTTATGTTTCATCAATCTACGCTCCTATAATTCTTGATACGTTATTATTTCAAAACCAGAGCGGACCCGCTGCTTCCAGCCTCAACGAATCCCAAGCTGGAGAGGATCCAATCCTTCAGACAGGACGCTGCCTTTACCGCCCCAGAAACGGGCAACAACAACAACATGTTGCAGATGAGGCTCGGATTTGCAAGCGAGGACTTCGGGATATACCGGCTCCCTCGTCCGACGTCGCACCTGGACATAATCCATGATTACCAACAGGTTCTGTAGCAAATGCCTTTTAATCCTTCGTGTGACGCACCTGGAGAGAGTCCATAATGGTAACCAGGTTTGTCTTGAATGCCTGGACACAGAAGAGTTACAGGAAGCTGCCATTCCAAGCCCATCTGCTCTCATGCATGCGGAACGCTTTAGTAAGCTTGGAAAGTCCAAACAAAGCCAACCGAATACAGCAGCGGAGCATCGTCGTTGGAGTGCATTCGTATGTATTCGTAACGGCAAGCTAGCTGATATGGAGGAACGCAATACGTGGAACTCCAAATCCTACTTCCTCGCAACTTGATATCTCGCATCTTGAGTATGCGTTGGTACTTCGAAGTTGAGAGCAGCAGCTGAGGGAATTGCGTTCTTGGGGGCATTGCCACGTCTGTCAAATTGCTCCTCTAAGAGGCAAGTGCCCCTCTCGAGGCATTCTTGGTGGCGCCGGTTTATGGTTGGGAGCCCAAAGATTTGGAGAGACGTCTCAGAACCTGACGATTTTTCAGAAGCAATCTTATGCGGTCTACTTCTATCCCCCGTTCTTCACGTACACATACGCATAAATCTCTACCGACACATGAAAATCTAACTTCAATTCGAAACCCGAAACCCGAATCATGACGTGGCTCTGCTTCCCTGGTTTGACGGAGCTGGGCGCTCTGTTCCCTTGATATTTCATGAAGCATCGTAGAGTAGTTGCTCATCTTGTGGGAGAGCATCATCAGGTTTGTAAGAACCTAATATGGCAGGTGATGGTCTTGCTAGCCGCGGGTGTTTTTTCGCTGATCATTCTTCTGAAGCGCTCGTCAAATTCTCGCAAACCTGACAGGACTTGCCCAGGAGGTGTCAGATCGTCACTAATCCCAATGATTTATATAAATTCCTCTGACCCAAGCCGGGTTCCCCCGCATACCCTTCAACACGTCTGCGTATGGCTTTCCCCCCAACGCCCTCTTGGCAAGCGTCCACCAGAGGCTTTGCTGCTGCAAATTGTGCAAACAGCGGTACGGTGCCTTCTGCGGCATCAACCTCGTCGAAACCTTGCAGGTTGCCGCATGTTTTGACTTTTATTCTGAAGCTTAACGGTCTGAGACTTAGATTGAAGATTTCAAGAAAGCGGTCAATCTATAGATTCTGAAAGATTTTAGCTCTCCATCTCGGGTCTATACATTCCGCCGAACCGCTGCGCAGACAGCCAAAGAGAAAGAAATAATTCGAAATCTCGGAAGATTTTTGGTCGTGCGGTCTAAGGTCTCCGGCCCGATCTTTCCGCTTCATTTATCTCTCTTGGGCTAGCTGTTGCGCGGCACATCGGAGGAGCGCAGAAATGCCCGTAGACAGACGCCGCTAATCTATGAATTCTGAAAGATTTGGGTTCTCCGTCCTAGGTCTACACGTTCCGCCGACCAGCCGCGCATGCAGCCAAAGAGAAATGAATCACGCAGAAGCTCGCTCCGGGGGGCAAGCGCCGCAGACAGCCAAAGAGAAAGAAATCATTCGAAATCTCGAGAGGTTTTTATTCCTGCGGCCCAGGGTCTCCGGCCCGGAATTTCCGCTTCATTTATCTCTCTTGGGCTAACTTTTGCACGGCGGATAGAGCGCATGACAAACGCGGCTGTGCTGGGTATGCACATTCCGCCGAGCAGCCACGCAGCCAGCCAAAGAGAGAGATAAATCACGCGGAGGAGCGGAAGGGCCGCGCGACAAAAATCTCCGAGATTTTTGGTCGTGCTGCCCGCGCCAAAAATCTCGAGATTTTGGAGCCTCTAGCTTTTCCGAAGGGCTCTAAAATCTCCGAGATTTCAAAGCTTCCAGGGAGCCCGCAGAAGGCATTTTAGCGGTGAGTCAGAAAGGCTAGGCCGCGCGTGGTCGAAATGGCCGCAAGTGGCCCCGCGAGAGATTTTTATTCCTGTGGCCCAGGCTCTCCGGCCCGGAATTTCCGTCTTGGGCTAACTGTTGCGCGGCGGATCGGGGGAGCGCATGACAAACACGGCTATTCCGGGTCTGCACGTTCCGCCGAGCAGCCACGCAAGCAGCCAAAGGGACAGATAAATCACGCGGAAAACCGCTCCGGGGCGGAGGGCCGCGCGACGAAAAATCTCCGAGATTTTTGGTCGTGCTGCCCGCGCCAAAAATCTCGGAGATTTTAGAGCCTCTAGCTTTTCTGAAGGGCTCTAAAATTGTCCGAGATTTTAGAGCCCCTAGGGAGCCCGCAGGAAGCATTTTAGAGGTGAGCCGGAAAGGCTAGGCCGCGCTCGGTCGAAATGGTCGCAAGTGGCCGCGCCGTAATATTGAGTTTTTTTTAAAGAATCTTATTTCACTTGTCCTATCATAAACTTTCCAAGGAAGAATGGGTTCGATTCAAAATCAAACGTGCAATACGCTTAATCAATAACAAATTCCAGAATAATATTGGTCTATCCATGCTTTTGCTATTCGAAGGGTCAGCTCAGTCGAAAGGTGCCAAGATGAAATTCCCGGGGTAGGACTCCACTGCGTGCTACTTTGCGTCTGCACCATTGCAATGCTACAGTAGTCCACCCTGTTGAACAGATTCGACCTTGTAACTCAAGCACGCGTGGCCTTTGTCAGCTCCAGAATGGATGCCAACCTTGCGATGGCGAAATGCGGGTTGCAATTACTTTAATATGGCATCGTGCCAGCCTTCTTCTCCGATTCCTCGCAGCCTTCCAATCCAATTAAGGCATTGAATTTACACAGGCGCTTGCAGTTCATGCGTATACTTTGCATCCAAACTCTTGCGACCCGCGAATCTCGCCTCGAACTCCACGGATCCCACGCGTGCATTTCCTTGGCAAAGTCATGTCAGTATTCGGACAAGTATGTTTGCCGAAATTTCTTGGAATCCGCTGAGCGATCCGCGTGCTCCACAATTTGGTGCGGCGTGCTTGGCTCCTCACCAGACGTAGTGATGCCTAACATTTTAACCGGCCCTCCGTCAGTGAAACTTCCTCCGCCCTCCGTGAAGAATGCGTGCCCTGTCCTCGTCATGCATATCTTCTCCGACCAGAGCAAACGGCTCTACTAGCGACCTGAGCAGGGGGATGCATGTGGCCAGGGGAGCACTTTCGAAGAACTTTCATTGCATCCACTTTCTCTATAGCTCCAACCTGGAACACATAATATGCCTTCGTGCAGCTGCGGGTCTGCACAAGTTGCTCAAGCTCTTCCATCACGGTTTCGATGGACGCCATAGCAAGCAGCGAATGGAGTGCCAGGTTGGGATGCAACTTAGCTTGGTGGAAACGGCTTCCGGGACACTCCTGCCTGCACCAAACCAGTTTGTCGTGAGCTCCCCGAATGATCTGGAGCAGTTCACTTCACAACGCTCGTCTCGGGCTACAAGATAACATCATGGCCAATGCATGTAACTTCCGAGATCTTCCGACCAAACACACCAAGCCTGGATGAAACCTCTAACTATCAGCTTTGCCTTGGCACTCTTCAGTTCGGGCCCACCAGATTAGTGGCATGTCTCAAGTAAGGATGCTGAATGTCGCCCTTTTCAGGATGTGCAGAGCAGAACCCTGATGAATGTCAGGATCGACAGTATCAGACATCCAAGAACTACCGCACATCAAATGTTCTTGTTTGCAAATTGCGAAGAAGAGTCCTGTTTGGCCTAAAAATTCGCACGCGCATAAGGACCGAGGTGTGCGGCTATCCCGAAATAATTAGTATTAGTACTGTTGATATTAGTACTTTTCAAATCTAGCATTCATATAATTAATTACTATATTCACCATTATTAATACTATTAGGGAGACATGGCGCTACCGCGCGCAGATTTTGTGCCCATGTGAAGTCATGGTGCGAAGAGCATGCACTGCGGGCTGGATGAAAAAGCCGCCGTTGCAAGAGATATTCCAAAGCTCATGCACGGCATTGTGAATCTTATTTGATGTTGACGGTTGAAACTTGGGATTTCGAATTGGAAGCCTTATGTTGGCCAACGTTGCCGCTTCCAGGCTAGTTCTAGGATGCATGTGTGATTCGCTTCAGGCAACTCAGAAACCCCGTTGGTGTTTGGGAAGCTGGCCTGAGTTTGGTAGTGGAGCTAGAAGGGGCTGCCCTTCAACGTCTGGAAATTTTGCGGCAACCTGAGGACACCTCCAACAAAGCTGTCATCACAGCACACAAAGTTTTGATGGCAAACATCAAGCCTCGTATTTGCAAATCGCATGCCTCACATTTTGGTGAATGGACAGGTGTGCTTTCTACAAGCTAAGAAAGACCCAGCTCAAGCTTAAACACGTTCATCACACTTGTAAGCTGCCCAACAAGTATCTGGAAGCGAGGGACGAACAAGAATCATTGCTAAGCTTTCCTTCCATGTGAGGGCGGGCTGGGACAGGCGTGCATGTCTTAAATGCAATGGATGACCCAAGCTGTGAGCCATGTTGAGACTGATTTTCCCTGCTGTCAGCACCTCTTTCGAGCACTGAAAAAGTGACGTTCTCTGTCCTCCCTGCAAGGCACAGTCTCCAAACCAAGAACCCAACCTTGGGGTCTCCGACTGCAGCTTGAAGGTATGCCGTTTTGAGACCAATACATCTAGAGATTTCCGCATGTTACTCAAGTGATGACCCCTACCTGCCCCCCCCAGAAGAGAACGGTTTTTCTTTGTACCTATGAACCCCACATAATCCCATCACGCTGCTCTCTGACTTGATCAACCTCCCCTCTCAGAAGTGCTTTGCTTGCAGGAGGAGATGCTTGACCTTGCGGATAGGGACTTCTCAAAATCGCGGGTCCCTTGTTTTAGGAGTATGTAACTGGGCTCCTACCTTGGGAAACGCGCGCATGATGCTGTAAAGCTTATGGCTCTCCATCTCTTTATATCTACACACCTTACTCATATCCACATGTAAATATAAGTGCAGTGCAAAAGGAATTCTGCAGCTCATAGCCACATAAGCATCAGTGGCTCTATGCTTGAGACTATGCCAAGAGGAATTCTCATTTCTGACAACCCAACATGACTCCCCAAGAACACGCTGACCAATATTACTAGTCAGGAGCCCATTATACTCTCATGACAAAGCTACCGCAAAAAGCTTACCTTACATACCAACAAACTATGCCCTAAACCCTTAACTGCACTAAACTCTAAAAGCTAATGCACTAAACCCTGGGTGTACGTGCAGACTGACTTTGAGCCTAGGCCTGCCAATGGCAATCCTCAGCCACTGTGATTTCCTAATGTCGCACCGGGTCGCACAAGGTAGTTTCCTTAACTGGTGGGACCCCAATGCAAACCCCAAAATACTGTCATCCTCATGAGGGCTACCCCTAACCTGCGGAAGCTCTTAAAAAGATTGTACAAATTGCCAGCCTGATCCTCTGACTCCAGCGCCCGGTAAAACAGGCGATGCCTTTCAACACTTCCATGATGAAAGTTATCCCTCCCGCGATGTTAAAACACCCACCCCCTCATAATACAATACACCGCACAGGGAATGTTTGACATTAGGGGGGTTGGGGTGTTGTAGTATTAGGCAAGGAGATTAGAATGCAGGTCGTGGTTTTCAGCACGTACAGGCACACGTACCGGGTGAGATTCATACTAACGTGCACATCAACCTATCAATGAAGGCCTAACCATGCTCACAAGGCTATCGCACTTTGCAGCCATGGAGCATGCAGGTCCGAAATGTCTCATAGACCATCCCCTTCGAAGCTTCTGCGGCGGAAAGGCCATATCGGCCTGCAGACTTCATGGCAGCCCTGAACTCTCCCTAATTTCGACCTAACATGCCTACTGCAGCACAGTCCGCACAGTGCCGATGGCTGCTGACTTTACAGTGATAGCACGTCTTTGTCTGTGCAGCCATGCAAGCACAGATGGCAAGTACGCATCCGAGGAGGCATGCTGGACTAGCTGCTCGATGTTCTGCCGAGCAGCTAGATAGGCTGATCTGCAGGGCGATTTGCTCGTTGAAGGCCTCCCGCACTTTGCCTGTGTAGAGTAGTGTTCAACCCAAGAGCTGATCAGAAGCTGGATGCGCAGGTGGAGATTGAGATGCTGAATACCTATTGTGGCTGATGCTGCTGTGTCGAGGTTTGTGCAACAGCCTGACTGCTGCAAACTCCGCTCCCTATCATCCAATAGCATTGATATGCATTGACTGTGTAGTGTGGAGGTCCAAAGTGAATGAACCCGCGAGTGGCTTACGCGCTGTCCCTCCCCGGTGGTTCCACTTTGGCTGGTGCTGAAGTGGCTTGCCGAGTGGCTGAGAGGGATCTTTTGGTATGCTTTGGAGCCGCCGGCCTGCGAGGTCAGCAAAACCAAAGCCGCTGCAGCAACTGTTGAAGATACTTGCCTTGTCAACCTTCTGTAGAATCTCCAGAAGGCTTTCGAAGCTCCGCTGGCTGCACAGCATAGCGCCTGATCTGGCCTGAGAAAGGCTATGGGATGGGGAGACAAGTCTGCATAAATATATAAGTGCCGTAGCCATTGTCGTAATTCATCATGTTGAGTTTGCATGATGACCAGAGTTGGTCTCAGTATGCTGAGGCAAGTCTTAGGTGCTTGGGGTGCGGTATGCAAGCAGGGCTGGAAAGACTGGCCTTCGTAATGTCTTGACTTGCTGACCTATGGGAGGCATTGTCTGCTTACTCCCGAGAACATTTCAAACTGTAAAGCTGCGCAGAAGTTCGCCGCTGCATGTTTCCAAGCCCTTCACAGGAGCGGTCCGTGCTTGACAGAAGAAATATAGGTTCTGGTGCAAATGGTAGTGTCAGCATCGGCTAAATTCACATCTGACCTGCAAACGCCTAGCTCAGTAGATAAGTGCGGATAGCAAGGAAAGGAGACCCGGTCCCACCGGAGCTTTACAGGACACGTGACCGTGTAAGCAAATGGTACGTTCAAAGCTCGCCAACACCCTTGTAACGAAGCAAGGGCCCTGAACATACGTCAACATGGCATGGATGTCCCGCCTTCACCCTGGCCACAACATCGAACACCTGATGTAAGAGTTGGGTGTTGAGGTTAGACGTCTCCGCTAGCCAAAGTCTGGCAGCAGCATCGGCTTCATCGTATGTAGCTTCTGGGTACGCCTGCAGTTGGATCCGCCTAAGCCTAAGCGTGGAGTTGCATGAGCTGCTCAAGATGCCTTTCCTGCGCTGCCCTGTCTTGGGCAATTTGCCTGAATTAAGGTGCGTGCAGATTGGGACATTAATGTAGGGACCCTTCTGTAATGCACCAACATTCGAGTGACCCCAATCCGTAATGGAATCCCCATCCAAATCTCCTGCCGGCATTGGGCCTGTTGCACAGGCATCTCGCCGTCCTAACCAGGGAGCTGTGGTCCATGCTTCACCCCGGCCTCTGCAGCCTGAACTAGCCGAGTTGAACTTTGACGCTCAGAGCATGGAAACTACTTGCGCAAGCTTCATGTGCTGTCCTGCTCTTTGGCTCCAGCATCGGACGATGGCTCTGAAGCCTTCGAGGCGCAACAGCTTGATCCAGGCAGTTGCACCATGGAGCTCCATCATGCTCAAACAAAGCCTGGAGCAGACGATATGATAGCATGTTCGATGCAGCCATATGGGATACCGCTTCTAAACTGCAGCAATATCCAATATGATTGTGCTGTCGAAAGCGCACGGAAGGAACCTCCAGCTGCTCGCCCGACCCGCTCTTTGCAGCCTGCCCGCACAAGTGTGCTCAAGGTTCGTGGCTTGATCTCTGCTACGACTGAGGCAACAACACAGAAGAGAAAGGCAGCTGCACAGAGCTTTCGGTCCGTTACAATGCCTTTTGAGGACATAAGTTTCCACAAATGCTGGTGATCTCTGGGTCAACAATCTCTTTTCATATCTGTCTAAAATCCTGTTTTACCACCGCCGGCTTTTTGCAAGCATTCCCTTTGTCTGAAGCCACACTAACGGTTTCTTTAAAACCCATTGTAAGACATCCACGGGGGTACACCGTTGCAAGCCTTTAGCAGCTTGAGACCAATTCTGACAGGCTGCCATGGCATAAGCACTGTTGGTGCCTCCATTGCAAGGGCCATGTAAAAGGTGCCGGAAGGGTACAGAATGATCCAACTTGAACGAACCTTCTGTTTGGATTGTCTTCACAGAGATGATTTGGCCTTGTGTCCGCTCCACAGCCGCAGGACAAACATGAGGCGGCGGATGCCTTGGACAGGTGTCACAGAAGGGAGAAAAAGGGCTCCTTTGCCCAAGAGCGGCATTGAGCATTAGAATAATGCAAGATAAGGAAACTATATGGGGCTTCCCAAAACTAGGGGGGGGTCCCCATAATAAGGACTACAGTATTTTGGGTTCTATAGGGTTCTCTTAGTCTGGGAAACTATCATATTTCTTAAGACCATACATACACTGGACATCACCCATGTTGGAAGCTCGAAGGCTGCCAGCCATGCCATCTTGCTGTACTTAGCTAAGAACTCCGGAGGTGATCCTCGGAAAGGAGCTCTTCCTGCCATAGCAACCATACTCAAGGCGGATTGCTGGGGATTTGCCAACCGGCACGAAAAGCTTCTGCAGATTATTTTGGAGCGTTTGCTTGCGTGTGCTGCGTTTGGCAGTTTGCTCATGGGAAGATTTGGGGCTTTTTTACTGCAATAATATTCTAGCTGTGCTCCTTTAATGATAATGGTGGTGATGATGATGTGTCTCAAGTTTGCTTCTCTGATCCATGCATACCTGAGGCAAGCAATGATACTAGTCATGCCTCCTCGACATCGCACTCACCTTCGACAGCTGGCATCTCCTCTTCCCCTTGCAGGGTAATCTGGCTTTTGAGAAGACAATATGCAAACCATGAAATTGCTTTGTGTCCGCCCCACCTTCGCCTTGCCAGTCCGACGGTTCTGCAGGCTCCACAGCTGCTGGCTCAACTTCGTCTGCTTTAGGACTTGCGTCCTCCGAAGTTTGGACAGTCTCCATCCGCTGAACAGTCAGTCCGATGGCTGCCAGGTTTTCCTCTGTGGCGTCGGTCTCTCGACCCTTCCCGGAGACTTGCGCGCGCGGGCTGCCTCCAGCCGTTCCATCCTGCGACACGGAGACCGCGGCCGTGTTCAAGGCGGTTCCCATTCCCGTCCCCTTAGGGGAGCTCGGACCGGCACCCAGAACGGCCAGCACATCATTGGACCGGCCTTGTTCCTCATTCGAGGAAACCCCAGCGGAGCCACCCACAGCATTACCGACCGCTCTGCTCAGTGCATCGTTGCAAGCGTCCCTGGGCCGCCCGGTCGCCGTCCCTGGAGACATCCTTGGTTTGAAGGATCTTGCGTTCAAGCGGGTGGGCAGTGCAGGACGGCCTGTCGAACCCTGCACAATTTACATCTCATGGTTCTGGCAGGGAAGATGTGCAGTTGAGAATCTTTAGCGCTCCCAGGATGCCCAATTTGTCCTCAGAGCATGGTTGCCTACACTTTGTGCGCAGAACAGGTTGCGTGAAGTTCAACAGAGAGCAGGGGTTGGAGCTCAAACCTTTATATGCTGGTTAAGGAGCTGTTCTGCAAAGGTGTGCAGATGGCCAACTAGAAGCCAAACCTTAGGCCCTGACCAGAGCTCGCTTGCACTGCACTGCGTGACCTTGCGAGCGCTCCTGTTCCGGCAGCTTCTCTCAGTTCAAGATAAGTTCTCATCACCCCACACAAGCCCCTGCTGGTGGGCAGCCATGCCACATGCATCAGCTACGCTTTGCAAGATCGTCTTTTTCCAGCTGCTGGCCGGCGATGCACAACGGGTTTTGCAGGCTATCTCCTTGAGGTTAAACATTACGATGAAAGAAGCCTGGTTTTACCAGTGGCCTGACCTTGCATGGAGCAAGAATTCAGTGCCAATTGTGTATAAGAACACTGTCCCCCAGTCCTACAGTCCTAACTCCTACGCCTACGCTTTGTCAGCGAGCTCGTTGAGCGGCTGCTGTCACTTTCATCTCTGATTTATCTCGTTCACGCCAACCTTGGCAGTGGTCGCGCGAGTTACGGGAAATGGCTGAGGAATTGGGTCAGGATGCCACCATTTACGGACTGTTCGGGGTCTTGCTAAGATGCGATGATCGCGTCTCAACTAGCAGCCATGGTGCTGGCATCGTCCAAGCTGCCCCGATCGACTCCTTGACATCGTCCGTTGGAGTCCTGGAACACAAATGGGCCCCCCACTGAACTGATTGTTTAAGGCCAGGGATGGTACTGTTTTCATGCTGCTGATGCTATTAGCCACTGTTAGCCGTAGCGGAGTGCGGTAGGCTTGGCAGTGATGGCCATGGCCTGTGCTTGCTTTTTTTCAAATACGAGGCACGCCCTCATGTTTACCCTCAGCCTCCACACACTGACTTGCATTGTGTGGTATCCCAAACCCAGACCCAATGCATCTTTTGCTAGCAGTTCTGTATTGGTTCGTGAAGTAGGCCTGGATGTATTAGGAGCTATGAGACAACCTGAGGGACGTTTAAAAACATGACAGGATTGTTCCAAAAGTCCGAAACAGCCGCAAGCTCCTCTCACCTTGCAAAGCTTTAGAATCAAACCTCCCGCAACTATCTGAGGCTGTCCGTGAGCTGGGCCACGAAGCCCCAAAGCTTGTCCGCGGGAAGTCGGCCCCGCGCTGCCGCATGGTATCGCTTCACCTTTGTTTTGTGGCTCCCTGATTATGATACCAGCAGTCATCAGCATGAGTCTTCCTACGTGAAAAGCTCCAAGTCTGTGGTAAGGCGGGAGGGACAGTGCTGTTGGGTGCTGGTGCTCCTTCAAAAGGCACCTTCCATGCGCCATCTCTATGCCACAAGGCTATGTGGCATGCACAGCTCCGTCACATACGAACCAGTTACCCTACAAGGTTTACCCTTACTGTACATTCTGTATAACCCCAAATAGTAGTTTTCATTTTCTTTTCCATTATCCCCATGTAAAAATCCTGCGCTTGCTGGCAGGATGCATATGGGCTGAAAGCCCGCACGTACTTCAACGTATGACAATGGGAAGACTACATTTACGAGTATATTAGGGTTATATTGGGATTATGGAAAGTCAAATGGAAACGACTATGTAGGGTTTAGGGTCTATGTTGGGTGCAGGTGTGCTAAATATGCGCTGCCATCACAAGTGCAGCAACTGTGTATGCACAGTGCTTTTGCACAAGAAGGCACAAGTGTGGCGACTGACTCGGCCGGCTCATCCACCAGCTCCAATCGAAGAAAACCTGGGGCGCGAACTGACCAAAACACACATTAATACTATTATTCGTATAAGTACTACTCTCACTGATAGTAGAATTGCTATGTTTTATTACTATCAGTATTTGATTTTCCATTATCCTTGATATTTTGATTGTTCATTATTCTTGAGAAAATGATTATTCATATAAATGAGTACTGGCCCAAAGACAGTAAACAGATGAAATTACGAGGGGAAATTGTTTGTGTGGGTGTTTAAAACCGTCAGCTACTGGAATTCAGTACTTTCTTCCTTTCTCTTTCCCGCGGACCAGCAGACCAGCGATACGAATTTTTCAACATCTCAGTTGGGAATCAAGCGTGTCGTTCATAGGATTGTGTGGGGCTGCATAAGGGTCATGCAAGGATGCTGCAAAATTTTTGCAAAGGGCCCTCGGAACTACATATCCCTCTGCGAGGGCCTCATAGTCGCAAGACCTGGGCAAATCCTATTCCAGTCCCTGGACGTCAAATTACAAATTGGGTGAGTGAAGCCTTAGCCCAACAAGTGCTAGCTGCTTAGCCCCACATCCCGATGAACTGGACCTAGACACCTACCCCCGCGGCCGCGAAGGCTGCAATGTCCATGGCAGCGGATTGTGCCTCCACTTGCTGCACTGCGAAGTTCCCAAGGACTGCTGTAGGCGACTGTTCTAGTTACATAGGGGTACATAGGGGAATGGAAAAGAAAATGGAAAGTACTACAATGGGCTATAAAACCTACTGTAAGGACCCTGAACCTTTGTCAAATTGCAAATCATCTGCGGTCTGTCCTTGGCGTTGAAGACTGTATTCCGGCAGCCCATGTCTGCAAGAACCTCATCAGTTTGGCATCGATTCAAATCAGGACGAGGGAAGGCGCCCCTCGACGTGCACAAGAGTTTAGCAACTTGGAATCTCAATTATGATCCTAGATCACCTCGAAGAAAGCACCCGCGAGATCAGGTAGCCCCCTAATTGGCATGGCAGAAGCTCACGGTAACTGCATGGGCCGATGAATGGCCGATGAGAATCCAGTTGGGTTTGATGCATGTCTGAAATTCAGTAAACAATAGCTATACTCACATGTCCCTGTGAAGAAGCCCGCTCTCAATAAAATCCCTGCCCCGAGAACCCAAAATGCTGAACGGGGCAAGACTAATTTCTGTTGAAAGGGGCAAGTGGGGGGTTATCGATAATGAGGTAGAGGTGTCCACTGAAGTTAATGGGTTCAATCGGTTTCAGAGGCTACTGTGGGCGGAAACAATGAACCCCTCCAGTGGGTTCCATCATCGGGGCGGGGACGAGGCTAGTTATACAACACGTGCATCAAGTCATTATTGCAGAGAAGCGGCTACAAGAACTCTAAGGGAATACTGTTAGTAGGTCCTCAGATTCCTATGTGTGCGTTTTCAGAGATGGGGGGGGGCATCTTGTTTCCCCCAACCTAATACGGTCCTTACTACAGGGATCTCAAACATGGGATCACAGATCCCTGATTTTCTGAAACCCTAGTTCAAATTTCCCTTCTATTCTCCGTTGGATTCTCGAATACTGGGATAACTCGGTTGCGCGCTGGGGGGCCCTCCATCCTCCCCCCCCTGCGTGGTGTGGTGTGGTGTGGTGTGGTTGGGCTTGGGTCCTGGGGTTAATCAATGAAAGAATGTATGCGGACTGAGGTAAAGAATCCCCCTAGGATCGGATTCTGTTGGGTTATATAAGGAGCGAAAGAGAAACAACCCCCCTCACCCCCTCCTGTGCCTGGGGCGGGCGGGGGGGTCGTAGAAGGCACAACATGCAGCCATACATCCCTTTAGGCCCAAGCACTTACCTGTACAACCCCCATATTCTCCTGACCCAATAGATATGTGTGATTGCGATCCAGGGCCTTGTGGTCCTTGCCATTGGAGTCCCGGAGATGCAGCGAGGATCGCTCGCAAGGGTGGCCGCAGTCTGTGAAGTCATTCCTCAGCGGCACCATGCTTGAGTTCTACAAGAGACATGTAAGTCGTAAGTTTCTAAGCCGGTTTGAAACAAAGTTCACACAACTTCTCAGGATGCCTGAAAACTGCGGGCAATCTTACGGATCGTGGGGACATCTAAATGTAATGAGGAATATGACGGACTTGCTCGTAGGGCTCGGAACAATGATGCCAGGATGGCATGCGAAGAGAAATGAGTCTTACAATCAGTTGGATATGCAGACACCATGCGCACTACAGTCCGGGTTGTTGGAACAGAGCCTGAGCTCCACCGCGCGACGCCGAACCCAGAACACAAGCTTTGGGTCCGGTCGAACCAGTTTCAAATCTGTCCTTGCCGATCTATCATCAACAGTCTCTTTGATTTGTTGTCATTATGGTGCCTGCTGCTGCTGCTACTACCACTACCAGGTCACTACCACCACTGCCACCACTACTACTACTACTACTACTAGTACTAGTACTAGTACTACTACTACTACTACTACTACTACCAACTACCACAACTACCACAACTA
>CAJNIZ010021890.1:35429-50800 GCA_905231905.1 Symbiodinium pilosum
ACCACGACTACCACGACTACCACCACCACCACCACCACCACCACCACCACCACCACCACCACCACCACCACCACCACCACCACCACCACTGCTGCCACCACCACCACCACCACCGCCGCCGCCGCCGCCACCACCGCCACCGCCACCGCCACCGCCAGCGCCAGCGCCAGCAGCAGCAGCAGCAGCAGCAGCAGCAGCACCAGCAGCACCACCCGCACCAGCAGCACCAGCACCAGCACCAGCAGCAGCAGCAGCAGCAGCAGCAGCAGCAGCAGCAGCAGCAGCACCAGCACCAGCACCAGCACCAGCACCACCACTACCACCACTACTATCACTACTACCAGTACTACTACCACACTACAACCACGACCACTACTATCACTACTACCACGACCACGACGACGACGACCATGAGCACCACTACTGATGTGCTACGCCAGTGACGCTTGTACTCTTGGTAACTAATACTTTTTGTTTCCTGAAAGAAACTTCCACCAAGACTCCCTTTGCTCAGGAACCGCGCGAAGACGCAGTGCTCCGTGTGAAAGATTGGGAGGTGCTGGTGGGCTACCACCTGACAGTCGTAGCACCAAAAAAGTTAGAAATAATTAGCAGCGGTAGGCAGATGAGTAGTAGCATAATCGGCGGAAGGGAACTGGGAGTAGCGGCAGCGGTGACAGCGCAGCATCTTTCATCTAGACCTACCATCGACAAAGGAGCAGGAAGCTGCGAACTGACCGGCGGTCTTCCTTTGCCGAACGCATCTGCTGGTAGCTGCTACGAGCTTGAAGGACAAAGCCACCTCTCTGTTGGTATGAAACAACAGTCAACCTCCCTGCCCCATCATCATGGTATGTTCTACAACCAGGATCCAAAATTAGCTTCATGACAATGAACCCGGACTTTTTCAGAATCACTTAAAGGCAAGCAGATTACGGGCAAGAGGGCCTCTAATCTGGCAGCTCGTTCTGGGCCCAGCCTCTTGGCCATCCTTGCATTAAGAAGTTAAACTTACTGGTGGTCAATGGGGCATGGAGGAATGCATCCCCTATGTGAGACCCGATTGCTACTCTCTAGAACGAATTCCTTACAACCACCAGCAAGGCAGTTTTCTATATACTTTGGCTAGCATGATAAGACCACACAATTTCGGAATGCACCAATGAATACAGAGAGCTATACGTTGGTTTCCAGCGGGAATGTGTGCAGTGGACTGCTTACGGAGCACACGCCTCCCAACCCTTACCTTAGGGCTAGAAAATGCACGGGATTGCTTGTGTTTTCCAATTCCCAGCACTTGAAAGATCTCTTTTCAATGATACCCTTGCAAGACTGAAAGGAACAAGCGCCCAGCGTCTGGCAGATTTGCATGGCGCTGAGGTCATGGGTCGGTGTTAGACGCTGCAGACCTTCGCTGGGAACATGCAAGAACACTGGCATAAGGATAGCAACGTCTAACCAAATTGTCCTGGCAATTCTGATGGCAAGGGAACTACGAAGAACCAGAGTAATGCCATCTGCGTCACTGTGCATTCTAATGTTATGCATCTACAAACCCTTCCTTTGCTGTTCCCCCTGTTCCTGGCCTGGCAGGCCCAGGTAGAAGCCAGCCGTCAAGGCGTTGGCCGCATTCCTCAGGTCTTAGCTGACGCTGGCCATCAGCTGCCCACTTCACGAGAACAAGGACATCCAGCAACGTATGAGCGCTAAAGGGGATGGCTCACTATCTTACCCTGGCTTTTTCAAAAGCACAGTCATCCACTGATGTTCTGGACATGTATCAGGCTGAAGTCGCCGATCACCTCCGGACCATCGTAGCCTGCTTGGCGACAAGCTAGGACCAGGCTTCCGGATATCTTGTGATTCTGCGTGAGGGAACCGATAAGGCTGAGTCTTATGCAGATGCTTGCTGGCACTCCGACAAGAAAGCTGTGCTGCTGAAACAAATGCAGGTGGGAACCAGACCCTAGTGAACCGAAAGAAGAAGGCGACACACCAAAACCGATGCCCTCCATCAAAGACTGAGCAAAGCTTTTCAAGCATCACAAGATCACATTCTAGCCGAACATGCGCTAGGCTCAAAGGCCGTCCTCGTGTAATGCAAAAAGAGTGCAACAATCGGTGAACAAAACTCCAGCCATTGTTGAGGTGCAGAATTTTCATTTGAGCCTTGCCCACCATCTTCGCCCAAACCCAGCAGCTGATAGAGAGCTCCGCTGCCCCGGACCAGGAGGGAGTCTGTCTCCAAGCGGCGGTAGAACCTCCGGTATTTGCTAAGGGTGCTAGAAAATGTAGGCCCAGCGAATAGCCGGTTCTGTGGCATACGCTTGGGCGGCACGAACTCAGGGGTCTCGTAGTGTGCTGGCTGGGGCAAGAAGGGCTGAGTGCAGTTGGGGAAATATTGCGAAGCTGTTAGCAACTGAAACCCAAACCCCTTGATCATACCTGACTCCTCAACACTTCTTGTCGATGAACCTCTGATATCGCATGAGTCTGAATGTGCTCCTATGTGACCGTTTTCTGAGTGGAGCTGAGCAGCTGCCAATGGCGGTCCTCATTGGGCTTAATTACTCGCGGCAAGCACACGGCGACGCGCTGCGACGCTGCCCGTGCAGCTGCCACACTCTCCTGCATGCCGGCTCGTACAAGGTAGGAATTCAGCATAACTCAACACATCGCCCCCCCTTACAAGAGCACTTCATACATGTAGATAGAACTTCCTTAGCCACCCACAAACGCACTCCCCAAAACCATTAGATAGACCCTACCTCAAATCAAAAAGGGGCATAGAAACTGTTACACGTTCGTCTCGCCGACCTGAGTGAGTGGTTGGAGAAGCTGCGTGATGAGCTCTGGCATTGAAGCCAAAAACTTGAAGCATAAGCTCATGATTTTTCATGATTGCTGAATTACTGCTGCTGAGCCGCCTGCAGACCGTTTGCCTCCAAGAAATCCAACTGAAGCTCGTAGACCAAGCCACGGGGCAATGCTAACACCGCTGCTGCTTGTTCTGGGTTGCGGCAGAGGACGGTCAAGCGTGGTACGGGCAGCTCCGACTGCATAAAGGAGGTCGTCTTCTGCTGGGGCCACGCCGGAAGAGGAGGAGAGACTAAGCTGCTTAAGGTCTGTACAATCTGTGCATCCCCAGCTTGAAGTTTAGGTCTTTCTTGAGGAGGCTCTTGCCCAGCCACCTGTCGGTTCGCTGGCAAATGCGAAAGCTTGATCATGCGTGCCTGCTGCTCCAATGCCTCATCCTTGTTCCTCCAGACGACATCGCCCGGCTTTACCTCTGAGCCAAGACGCCTTCGTCGCTCTTCTGCAGTCTCGCCCTGAAAGTCTAACCGGACAAAGATGACAGCGCCTTCTTCCATGCCAGCACTTGATTCGACGGCTCCACCTTTGGGTAATCTTAGCTTTGAAATCTTGGCTCCGAGGATGGCATCGTCTCCACCAAACTCCATGCCGCTGCCTTCGAAAAAGATTCCAGCGCCAGGTCGCAAAGGAACGGCCACTGCTCCAGGAGCGAGCTCAAGCGCAAACGAGTTAGTTTTTGCCTGCACTGCTCGGACGCGGCCCACAAGAACGCCTCTATGCTTTGGTGCCCGTCCACGTACCAGTCGTTGATGCCGAGGGCCCTCCAGAAAGCCGGGCGACAAGCCATCATTATCGGAATCTTGGCCTCGGGCGAAAACCTGTGCTAAGGCGGCGCGGGTCACCTCGGGGGTTTCCAACAGCTCTGCCCCTGGACCTTCCAGCTTTGGGGGCTCTTCCTCACCATGATCCCAGGCGCGGTCGATGGCCTGGCGGTATGCTGCAGTGGTAAGGGCAACGTATTCCTCACCCTTCAGGCGGCCCTCAATCTTGAAGCAGCCTGCACCCGCGTCAATCAAAGCTGGCACGTAGTCTAAGGCCATAAGATCTTGCGGAGACAGAAGGTAGCGAGTAGCGTCGCCTAAATCCACAAGCTCGCCGTCCTTGATGAGCCCATATGGCAGCCGGCACGCCTGCGCACACTGCCCCCGATTTGCCGAGCGCCCGCCCCAAGCCTCCGAGGAGAAGCACTGACCGCTGTAAGATACGCAAAGAGCTCCGTGGACAAATACCTAAAACGGGCAATGGCTCATGAAGGCTCGGCTTTCAGGTACCTGTTACATGCCAACCAAATGCTTGCATCTCTTGACTACCATTTTGGTCCACTGGGTTGCCAAGCAGCCTCGATTTCCACATTTGGCGCATCCCGCCCAACGGCAGCGATCTCCTCGATACTCAACTCCCGCCCAAGCACGACGCGCTCGGTTCCCAGCAGTTCATGCGCAAACCTTGGGGTGAAACATCAGCCCAACCCACCTGCAAAACAAAGCTCCGCAACCTTGCCAAGCCTATCCCCTCCAACATTAAAACTTTTCGCCCCCAATGACCCCCCTGGTAGCTGGGCGGACATCTGTAGGTGTAAGGTGGCAGCATAATTTCAAAGTTGGAAGGTGCAGTAATTGTAGCCTCTAATAAGCTTTGTAAATCAGCAAACCTTAAACATTTCAGTGGAACTCTGCTGGACAGGAATTCCAGCTTATAACTTTCTTGCTGGGATTCACGCAAGCGGTTATGCTTCACAGGGCGCCGATTGCAGCGCAAGATCTATGTTCATCCTGGCAGCAACGCACCTGGCGCAGATGTGATGGACATCTGCGTGGAGGCGTGGACCGGAATATGAGGGCAAAGTTCTCGACTTGCCAGAGCCAAGCCCACATCTTGCACAATCAGGGCGTCAACATTTGCATCTGAGACCACCTGAAGGGCTTCAATGGCGGTGCCACTGCCTGGACGACCGGAGTTCAAAGGGTCAAAAAGCTCGTGGTCGAAGACCAATACATTCAGTGTGACGTAGGCCTTGACCCCGTTGGAATGTAGAAAATGCATCACTTCCGGAAGCTCCTCCGTCGTGAAGTTCGCAGCCCTTGCCCGCGCATTTAGCCCAACATCGAGACCGAAGTACACAGCATCAGCGCCTGCACGCACAGCTGCGCGCAGCTGAGGCCATCCACCGGCAGGTGCAAGAACCTCAGGCTTTTGACGCATGAACTGCGGCGCCGCCTCCAGGGTCCTCGACTCCGAGTCAGCCTCCAGTTCACGATACAGCTCAGAGTTCTTGCGACGCTTCCAGGTGTCTTGCTTGCTCCGCACAGCTTGGGTGGACATACGCCTGCATCTGTGATAGCTTAGCAGCAGGCTGAAAGCGGGCAGCAGGGTCAAACTACACCTCCTTCCCTCATCGGCCCGGTTTTGCGTAGGCCGGATGGGCTCACTGCAGCTCGGCAAAACCAACAGCCGAGGAGGACTGAAGTGGATATGTGGCCGGGAGAGCATGGCCCGAAACCAGTAACTACCAAGCTGTGCAGTGTCAAACCTCGTGGATTTGGGGTTTTAAGTTGTTGGAGTCTAAGTGGCATTAACTATACTGGGCTTTGAAATCCAGTTGGGCATGCTGTCAATTTCGCAAGAACCCCGCCAAGTGGCCGCAGCTTTACACAGGCACTGTAGCAAATGGTCATGCCGCTGACTCTGCTAGAGGTGGCCCACACTCACATTTCACACTGTCCGCAACCAATTCTACGAAGAGCATCATGACCATTGAATAGGAAATAGGAGAAGTGAGTCTTTCTGAACATGTGGACTATGACTTTGAGAAGCCCTACTGAGAAGCTTTTACTCTGCAGTGCCATGCATGGTCCTGGCCAACCTGCCGCGGGAGCCAGGAATTTTGGTACAGTATGGTACAGTACAACTGTCGGATCCCAACTTGTCGCAAGCTACCCCTCAGTTGCTAAGCAAAGGCCGGTGGCCAGTGATGGTGAAGCCGGCGTCCTTGTCTAGCTCCAGCTTGCTGAGGGTCTCCTGGCAGAGGCTGGCCATCTGCTCACCTTTCCCCCGGAAACAAGACAGCACCCCACAAAGACTGCATATGAGCTTCAGTCAATATTTCCTACCCAATTTAATGGACATGGGTTCCTTCTTAGGGACTATACTAAACTACAAGAGGGACCCTATGTCCACAATAAAGGGTCCCTTAATAAGGTTTATATTGACACTAGCTCATATGCAGATACAGATACAGCATTGGGAATGTGATTAGGGGGAACGCGCAGTTCGAAGCAGTATTAGGTTGCAGCGCTTCATGTCAGCTAAAAAAGTATCCCCAGTCGTATAGCTGCGCTTTGTGGGGTCAGATTCTACTGAGGGAACAAGCCTGATTCACCCCATCCGGGATCATTCTATATGGAGGGCTTTGCCGACGTTGTGGCCGCTTCCTTGTGCATTCCCTGAGTCTTAAGTGCGTTTTCCATAGGGAGAACGTTACAAAAATCTTCGCAACATAAGCTATAGTCTAAACTCCTGGTATCCCCCTTAATTAGTAGCCCCTGTAATTCTTCCCTGCATAATCCACCCTTTAAGGGAGTCAAGACTAAAAGCACACATAGAAAAAGCCCGTTGGCTACCCCACCTGCAATGACTTCAGGGATGGCTCAGCCTGGCCAGGAAGAGGCTGCAGGACTTATAGTCCCCCTTAAGTAGATAGAATATGGAGTATATTATTGGGGTTATATAGGTATAATGGAAAAGAAAATGGAAACTACTAAAGTATATAGGGTATATGGGGTATATTATTGGGGTAATATAGGTATAATGGAAAAGAAAATGGAAACTACTACAATAATAGGGCACATATTGGGGTTATAGTCCCCCGTTGAGTAGACAGAATGTGGCTTTGGGTATATTATAATCTGATTCCCATGTACCCCTAATTCTATCTACCTAAGGGGGACTAAATACACTGCACCCCTGCGCATGTCTGATGAAAAAGGAGAGTCTTGCTAAACTAAGGGTTTAGCAAAGCTATGCCAAGCTGCTGCAATGACAGGAAGTCAAATGAAGCAAGACTGATGGGGCTCAGGATTCGAGCTGTGTCATCTTGTAAGGGCATAGGGCCTCAAAGGCGCACAATACCTTTCAGGGATGGCTGCGTTCCAAGCGCAACTCCACATGCAAGCGGACCCTCTGAGATGCCTTGAGGCGAGCCTGTACGCCACTGAGCCCAGCCTGACAATAACCCCATTGGGGTAATGTTAGGGATATACTGGGGTTATAATGGGATAGTGGGAAATAAAATGGAAATTTCTATTTAGGGTTGAGGGTTTGTCTACGTAATGTTGAACATGTGGACAGCGCAAGAAGCAGGTATTGCTGCTCCCACACATCCTGAAATGTGCAATCGTCTGGGGGCGGATAGCATCAAATAAATGCAAATCAGTTCGAAGTCCGCCACTCGCCACCTTGCAGATTCTCGCAAACAAAAATCCTCTAAACCCTAATCCCTAAATCCCAAACCTGTCATAACCCAATGCATCGGGCCACGCGCGACGGTCTTCGTCGCGAGTCAGCCCTCAGCTCGCATCGCGCGCGTGGCGGGTGTCGCAGGTTTGGGTTTCTGCAGGTCCCAAGAAACTGCTAGTGATATATATATATATATAATTTATTTAACTTATATAGTTTCTTAGATTTAGTTGTGTGGCACTGTCCCCAAGGCTTCGAAATCGAAACTTAACCTGAGATCTGCTGAGTAGTCGGCTTTGGTGACTCAGTGCGCTGTGCACAGCGGCCACTGACGCTCAAAGAGCGATTTGGCGGCCCGGCCTGCAGAATGTTGTGCTGATGACTTAAGCAGACGTGCGCCTGCTTACTCACATTTACTCACACTCTGACTGGCACATGCTACGAAGCTAGCAGGCGAAAAAGTCTGCTAGGCCAGAGGAAAGCACTTCCGTCTATCTTACCGAGCATATTTCAAGAACATGCTGGTACTCAGTGAGATACACCCGGACAGGTAATAGGCCATGATTCAGGACCACCAGAAGGGCTGGATCAGGGAGCTCTCTATGTGCCCTTCCTGGTCCCTGACCTAAAAGCTCCCCACTCCTTTGTCATGCAGGATGCTCAATGCCTGGGCTCCGTCTGTGGACCTCAGCTGATGTTCAGTGGCAGCTGCTCTTGAGTAAGCAGCATGTTGATCAAGCACACAACCCGGCTAATCCTTCATTCCCAACACCCAAGCATTTTGCCTTATCTTCCCCTCTTGCGCCAGAACTGTACCAAGGTTGAGCGCTTTGTGCTTGGTTCCATCTTCTTTCTTGTGGCAGGACGTAAAGCCAGGTTACCTTTTGTCGATAAAGTTCATGTGTCACGGAGCACCCAGGCTCATAGAGCCTCACTATGCTTGGCTATCCCTTGACCTTGCGACAAAGTCGCGCTCGCGCCCTCACAGCTTCGAAGGATGTCCTGGCACCAAATGAAACAAGCTAGTATCCCCCTTAATACCCTCTGTAGTCGTCCCATATCTAATCCCTCATATAACCCCCCTTCAAGGAGTTTAGATTATGGCTCAAATAAAAGCTACAAGGACTCTCTCTGCAGTTTCTTCAACCTGCGCACAATGCCTTTGTCTTTACGTCACTCAGTCCCCTTCCAACGCCCTTAACCGGCTGGAGGCTTGGAGCAACACGTGCCATGATCGCAGAACCAGACTCATGTTTAGTGCACCTCTTTTTTGGTACAAGGAGGCGTCAACTCGACAATGCATGTCTCAGAATGTGACTTTCATCTCTTCAAACCCCCGTTTGATTTCTGGAAATTGTCTTGTTGAGACTTGCAATGCTCTTTACCGATTTCCATGGTGCGAAGGCCTGTCAGAGGAAAGCTGCCGTTCACGCTTCCCATCCGCTGTTGAGATGTGACTCAGTGCCAGAATCGGGAGCTTCTTGAAACTCTGGACTCTGCAAACCTCTCTAGTCTTGACAGCTATTTGCGGCTTACTGCTCTCTCAAAATGCAATGGAACCAGAGCATCTTCCCAATTGCTTTGCAGCCAGCCGCTCTCCTAGGCTACTAGGCAAAGAAAATGCCAATCGACCGCCTTCAAACAAGGCTGCAACCTGTTGCACCCTCACTTCGCGATCGCAGCGGCTAGCAATTTATGAATTAGCTTGTGTAAAGGTCCCGGCAAGTGGGGTTGATTGCCGTTGAAGGCCCGCCGCAGCGAGAGCAACGGTCACTAACTCCCATCATCCTCTTATGCGAACCTCTCTCCTTCTACATATGCTAGTGCCCTGGCTACGGCACTCGCAACATTCACCGCCTTCTGCCTGTGACCAACCGTTGGCCGAACCCTGGGAAGGTGGAGTGTAGGGACAAGTCTGGGCACCTACAGAATGTCTTTATTCCCTCAACTTTCCTGAGGTCCGGGCTCCCGATTGAAAGCGCCGCTCGAGGCGTTCGCATGCAGCTTGGGCTGGCTCGGACGCCTGTCGACTGCAAGCTGAAAGCCATTCTACCTGTATGGCCCCTTGATTTCCATGAACTCGAGCTACGTAAAACTATTCAACACGGAGTGTCTCGGCCTTTTCAGGCACCCAGAACGGGGACGCGCGGCGTTGTTGTTTCTGCAGTTTTGGCCATCTCTGGTAAGTTCCTAACCCCATAGCAGGCGGGATACAGTGATGGAAGAAAGGAATCTAGCAAGTCTAGCGGTCTTGGCACATGGCCATACTGTTGCTCAAGGGCCACGGTTGGTTGGACAATTCTGAAACTCGGAGAGGTGAGATTCTTGGTCACAAGCCTTTAATGCCTGAGGCCCAATTCCTGAAGCCCAGAGGCCATGCAGCACCCTTCCGAGCTCCAAACTCTGGCCACAAAGCCATGTGTCACGCAACGGATTAAGCCCAAAGCTTTCAGCCCCTGAGTGGCTGTCTGCGTTAGTTACTCTTCCCCAAGTGTACCAATATAGGAGCCACCTGAAGGAACCCGTGTTACATGGGGAACGCAAACTCAAACTGTCAGACCGACATATGTAGGATCACTTGAAGGGCCTTCCAGCAATCCGGCTGCCCGCAGGGAAGCTGCCCACATTCAGATCCCTTATGCTGCAGGCACTCAAGGTCACACTGGCGTCTCGGGCATCGTTGCATAAAGAATGTATTAAGCAAAGTAAGAAGGAATCTTACAAAGGGCAAGGGGTGTACTGAAATAAAGGATGAAGAGCGAGCAAACAAGGGATAACTGTAAATTCGCCGTACGACCTACTGCGTGCATCTGCGCGGGATAGGATGGTGTGCGAAAGTCGTGTACCAAAGGGTGGCACGTGCTGTTCTCCTCTTGACCACCTATCCGAGCTCCTGGCACATTCTGTAACGGTGGCGTCCTGATTATTCGAAGGGCTCATGGCTTTGGCGTTCCTTCCACATGTTTCATTGAGTTGAGAGATCATTGGGGTTCTTCCCTTGTACTCACATCATACATAGGGAGGAGGAGACGATACATGAATGCTTTCATCCAGTCTTTGTGGACGTGACTTGATTGATGAAGGGTATATACAGGGCTGCGGACGCGAGACCAAGATCCTAACCTCATGAACCGGCTGATGTATCATGGCGTTGGCATCAGCAAGACTTTGCCATTAAAACAGCAGCCAAGATCTTGGCCCAACTAAAATAAAACTATCAGAAATTACGAAGTTTATCCAAATGTAGGGTCTCCCTAGATACCCTGCACAGGCGCTAGCCCTGCTGCAAGACAGCCCAAGCGAGGGATCGGACCCCAATTTAGACACCAAAAATACCATAATTCGTTATACGGACCCCCAAAACTACCCCTTATTTGGCCCTTCTTCTTCTTCCTGCAGCCCAGTAGCACCGTGCGCACTCCCAGGACTTGGGCATCGCCTTTGGAGGGCCGCCGGCCGGCAGAAAGCGATCGTGCCCTGCCAAGGTGCGAGGCTGGGTTTCAACCAAGGGGGTAATATGGGGTATATATTGAAGTTATATAGGGATAATGGAAAGGAAAATGGAAACTACTAAAGTATATAGGGTATATATTGAAGTTATATAGGGATAATGGAAAGGAAAATGGAAACTACTATAGTATATAGGGTTATATCAGGTATATATTGGGGTTATATAGGGATAATGGAAAGGAGAATGGAAACTACTATAGTATATAGGCTTGTATAGGGTATATATTGAAGTTATATAGGGATAATGGAAAGGAAAATGGAAACTACTAGAGTATATAGGGTTATATAAGGTATATATTGGGGTTATATAGGGATAATGGAAAAGAAAATGGAAACTACTAAAGTATATAGGGTATATGGGGTATATATTGGGGTTATATAGGAATAATGGAAGAGAAAATGGAAACTACTATTGTGGGGTATGCATGGGTTATGTAGTAATATAGGTCCTGCAAAGAATGTGGAGGTTTCCCGAAAGGAGGGGCCCCTTCTACGGGGGTGCCTATGATATGCCCCAAAACCTTTAGGGTATCTTTCTTACCTAATGTATTCCCTATGTAACTCATGATAATAGTTCCTTGCTAACCAAAGGTAAGTGTTAGGTATTGTGGATACTGGGTCCGAACCTGGAGTTTGATCGATTTCTTCCGGAAGACCTCGTAGGATCGAAGTCTATCACCTGAAGCGGTCAGTGGATTTGGCTGCACAACCTCACCGACAAGGGCCAATAAGCAGGAGGGGTAGATTCAATCCTGGCAAACTTAGGGGGTTTCCCAAAATCAGGGTACTTTGGGGGGGGTCCTATAAGAAGGGCTATAGTATATTGGGGTCCATATTGGGGTCCACCTAATTTGAGAAACTACCCTTATGGTACAGAGAAGCTGCACCCATCCCTCTGTCCTAGGGATGCTGCTAATGCAACGCTTCTCCTCGCTCCTGTGGCTTTGATCACACAATGAGCTGCGCCAGAAGCTTACCACAAAATTGAGAGACCTCTCTGCTGACTAGCGTGCTGCAGACTGTGAGGTGTGTGTGGTTGACGTGCAAGTTCCCTCAAGGGAAGATAAGATTGACTGGGTCCTACTTGCGCAGGTCATGAACTACTCTCACGAAAAGTGCTAGACTACTTACTGTTGAAGGCCTCGTCCACCTCAGCCATCCATAGGTTGCGGACAAGGCCGCACTTCAAGCCCGAATCATGGGCTTGCACGGGGCGGTGTAGGTGAGACCCTTTACTAGCAGGATTGTGCCTAGTGTGCAGTCGGGATGCTCCGTAAGAGCTGCTAGCTGCCAGTGGGAGCTGGTCAAGGAGATTTACTGTAGGTTGTCAAGAAATGTCATCACTGCATCTGGCATGGTTTGTCAGGCTGTCTGCAAGCAGCTTCACAGGAAAATGCGGCAGCTTCTGCACGCGGATGAAACTTCAAGCCAGATGGCAAGAAGAGGTCCGCAACTTTTGCAATTAACTTCACAACCTTTCACAATCATGCGCTGCAAGCTCAATAATTGCAAGCATCAGACCTCGGAGAAAACCGACGGACGCTGCAGGGCTGAATGACTTTTCAAGTTGAAGCTGAGTGCCTACGTCCACTCGAATGTGTGGTCAGGCAAATTGCAAGCAATGGTAGCAATGGCCGCCTTCTCCGCTTCAAAAGCATTGGAAATTCAGCTTGCTGCTTGGGATGCTGGGCGTTTTGCCTTTGAAGCTTTTGGGGACAGGCAGAGCTATGCTCTCTCACCGGTAAGGAGGCTTTCCTGCTTCCGGTGTGTGCATGAGCGAAGGTTGCTGCGATGCAGCACATGGCCATGGCTGTTGCCAGGCCGTGGAGAGGAAAAACGGATCGAATACGTGATACTTGCTGCCATTGATAACAGTAACAAGAGATTACTCATGCAAAGTAGCATAGCAGCAACAACGGTGATTGTATCGAATCGAGAGCTTGTCATCACAAATGTCATGATCACCCTGAGCATGCAATTAGAGTTGCACCGGTAGGCAGACTTATCCGCTTCCTAGACGTCCTGTTACGAATACTAAAGCAAACTCATTGTTCGACCTAGTGTGGGGAAATTGCAGGAAGAGCAACTCCGCGGACACGAAATGAAGCTGCTGCTCGTTAATCGAAGGAGTTAGGGTGTTACAGGTAGTGCAAGGTTGCTCTGAAATTCTGATGTTTTCGCTTCATTGAATGAAGCGCAAGCATCAGAATGCTGAGAACGATGGTGACCCTCGCGCTTTCACAACAGTACAAACGCAATCTTACGCAACCGTGCTAATTGCAGTATTAGCAATCAACGGTTATACTGTTATACTGATGATTTCCAGCGACCATAGATGCAGTAGAGCCACTCGCAGCAATGAACCAGGAAATGGTTTACGGAAACACTAGATTCACTAGATAGCTTGTCATACTTTGACCCACGGCCCGTGCAAGGCCGGCCCGGATTTGCGTTTACCTGTGTGCAAGGTGTGACCCATGCGACTGGTCCCAGCAAACGGCATCCTACTACTAATCAAATGTAAGGCCTTGTCTACAAAGCCCCCAAGTGCCCATTGTAACCCAACCAAATAGGACCCATGATTTCGAGAAACCACCCTCCGAGCTATAACACAAAGCCTTTGGTCCTCTCACAACATGTGTCAGCCCTGTTGACTACACAACTTCCAACAAATGCCCCATCTGGTCTCATGAACGATGGCCGTATCTACAGGCAGACAGGGTAGTTAAGTTGCCATGAATGAGGAAAACACAACATACACCCCCATAGAATATAATCCTTTATTCTGGGGACCCCCAAAAAGGATCCCACAGATTATTGGGACAGATGTCGCCTGGTGTTGCCTTGCTCTGTGCGAATCTCTAAGACTTACTTGTTCTCAGGAGGGTATCCATCCGCGCGGCGGTGATGGATGAGCCAAGCGTTCAGGGCATAGTGCTGAGCCTTTTCCGTATAGCCCCAGAAACACGAAGCTCGCGCACTCCTGAAAAAACACATTTGCCTACATAGCAGGCCCCACTTTGGGGAGTTGGGGTGGGCACGACATAAGCCGTCTTGCACCAGGAAAAGCCCACGCTATGTCCAGAGCACCACGTCCTGTCGCAAAAGGATCTCTATGCTCAAGGGTTTGAATTTCGCATCGAGGCTTTTGAAAACTGCGGAGTACCTTTTAAACTTGAGGGCTTAGGGATATCCCTTACATGAGGGAGTAGAGGAAGTAAGTCTTTAGGGGTAGAAGGGGCGAACCCCTAAATACCTTTTTCCATTTTCTTCTCCATTATCCCCTATGCAACCCCAATATACTATAGTAGTTTCCATTCTATTTTCCATTATCCCAACGTAACCCAAAAAACTATATAGTAGTTTGCCCCTATATAACCCCTATGTACTCCCTATTATGCTATGGTAGTTTTCATTTTATTTTCCCCATTATCCCCCAAAAGGTATTCTGGTTCTGAGAATTCTTTAGCTTATAACCGGCCTGCGGACTGGCTGCAGCCGAAAGCTGGAGCACTGGCTGCTGGTCGATATGTCGGAAGTAGCCCTTGCAACGAACCATGGGGTATATAGGGGATATAGGTCCTCATTGGGGAAATATTAGGGTTATATTGGGAGAATGGAAAATAAAATGGAAACTACTATGTAGGGTTTAGGGTTTAATTTATGGGGGACATCTCCAGTCTTGAAGCTCTGGGGAATCTCGCCCCTCTTCATGCTTACGCCTCTCCAGATGAGCTGCAACATAGAAGACGTAGGCAGCGATGCTTTCGTCGTGAGGCACACAAATTTCTACATTTTGCGACTGACAGTGCCACCAATGCGCTGCCCAGCTAAACAGCGAGCCTTAAGGTTGACAAGGATGTTGCTCACCAGCTGCTGAAACCTGGACAGGGGGCTGCTGGGCGTGGTCATGGTGCTGAATGGCAGCTTCCCGCAGTGATTTCCGATTTCCCTCAATCCCTCTTCGTACCAAGCCCTGCGCTGGTACACGCCAATGTGGAAGTGGCCCTGTGCCAGGGCTTTCAGAAGTGCCCAGCCTCAGCAACAAAAATGTAGCCACCCTCAAACGCGAGCTTGCTGAGCTTAAGGCAGGCTGATTATATGTGGACAACTACTACGTCTGCTTCCTGTATTAAGCAGATCTTTTTAAGACTCGCGACTGTTGCATGTGCAGCCACGGACAACAAAACCACTCTTGCCATCCCCTGCGCCCTGTCATTAAACCCGAACCTGTACTCTAAATTACCCTGACACTAAATCATAGGTGCATCCCCCCAAAGCTGTTTTGGAACTGCGAGCTCCCAGGCAGAGGCCTGTTGTGGATTGCAAGTCAATAAGCAACCCTTCAATCATTTGTATTGCAAATTCTTTTCCCTGGCCTTGCTGCCCCTCGTTTTCGTGCTGGCACAAGAATTCCTCTTACCTCTACTGCTGCTTACGGGTGATACTACTGCCATAATGACAACGGCTTCTGCTGCTACTGCTACTGCTACTGCTACTGCTACTGCTACTACTACGACGACGACGACTAC
>CAJNIZ010021890.1:50900-73608 GCA_905231905.1 Symbiodinium pilosum
ACTACTACTACTACTACTACTATTACTATGATTATTATTATTATTACTACTACTACTACTACCACCACTATTACTGCTACTGCTACTGCTACTGCTACTGCTACTGCTACTGCTACTGCTACTGCTACTGTTGCTGCTGCTATCTACATATGATTCTGATTGCCATCACATATCTTGCTGCATACTTGCATCGCCTCAGCTCCGGGCTAAAGGCCCCCTGCACTGTACCCTCAATGGGAAACTCGGCGCACCACTCCTTGAGCCTGATCGCAATGATCCTTTGGATTGCTTTGGGGTCAGATTCCGCTGTGGTGACTGTTGCTGTACTGTTCCAAGGGTTCCTATTGCATTGCAGAGCTGCTAACGTCAAACTCCACGTTTGCTTGGTGTGGTGCAGTTGCCAGCAGCAAATGGTTGTTTTCGTCCATGGTTGGGCTGACAACGGCCGTGAGGATACAAGTACGAGAACCTTTGAAGACTGAAGTTGGCTAGTTGCCGTGGTTTAGAGCTGATAACTGATGACCTACTGGAGTTGTGGCCCAGGCTTGCAGGTATACAGCCTACCTCCAGCGAATAGGCATTCTTCCTTGGAAAATTACGTTTCCAAGTGCTATTGTTTCATGAAAATGTACGCGAGCCAATGTGCGCCCAGTGCAGCATCAATGACTATCCTGGAACGATGGTGCTGATCCCTCAGGTCTCTACGATAAACACCACAAGGCCGGGAAGCCGGGAAGTCCTGCAGTATAGGGCACCCCGTCATATAGGTAAAACAAACTCCTTTTTGGGAGGCTCTGGGGAGGTTTTGAGAGGTCTCTGGGCCTTTCATATCATATAAGTAGAATAGAATCCCTTTCGGGAGGTGAAAGGTCTCTGGGCAGGAGGGATCTGCTGCACTTATTGAGACAGACTTGCTCATGCTTAGTTGGCAATGGGTGAGTAAGCCGAGTAGACAAGATCAATGCTCCATGACTTCCTTTCGCCCGAAGACACAATGTTTGTCTGGGTCCTCATAAAGACTGTCTAGCAGCTTGTAGTATTTGTGTGGGCAGCTTCTGCCGGGCCAGTCTAACTTCCCATGTCAGACCGGGATGTGTAAGACAACCACCGGGCCCTGGCCTACAGCCGGAGAAGCAGTGGAGCCTGAGTGCTGGACAACAAGCTTTCTGAGACTGGGCGAGGGTTGCTTTCTAGTGTCCAGTTCTTCAAAACATGTTGCAGCACAAATTCCGTCAAACAGAGATGACCTCATGGCAGCGCGGAACCGGCCATGCATGCAACCACGGCTTTTGCCATGTAGCTTCTGATGGCAGTAAGGCCTGCACGTGCAGGGCAGGAACGTGTTGCTTCTTGGCAGGTGGGGAGGCGTGTGCTGCACCTGAGCACCATCCAGAAATGCCGCTCAAGGCCAGGTTCATCTGCAAGGATGCCCTGTGTCTGAGGTAATTGCTGGTAGAGGCGGCAACTCCAGAAACCGAGGGCGACCTCAACAAGTAGCATGTGGTGCGAATTTTTTCCGAGAAGCCACGCATAAGTTAAGACCTCTTGCCTTTGCTTAAATCGTGGACCCCGAACGAAGCAAAGCTGGCTTGGCACACTAATCATCGGAAAGCTCCTCTGGTCAAACGCAAAGGACGCCAAGGCAAAGGCTCATGAAGTCGCGGAGCTTCTCGTACTCCACCCTCCCCCTGTCGACCTCTTCGACTTGGAAACTACAACAGACACCAGGGCTGTTTGTGAATGGGTTTCAATCAGGAGGGGTTGAATCATTCCATGAGTTTTATGTTGTCATAGATGTCATTCACTTCCTGGACCACTGCAAACTGCCTTCCGGAAGGTGGCCGGAGAGTTGCTCTCTGGGCCAGCCTCAGTCGCGATGTGTCTGAAAACCGCTCCAAACTTCCTGTGAGGCTACAGGTCGATGAAAAAATGCATGCTATCCTGTTCCGAAGCCATCTTATCTCTCCGCACCTTGCCATACACTGCCCACACAGGATGAACAAAAAGTGCCCTTCTCACGTGTTCCCGTCTTGGGGTTATATCGGGGTTATATAGGGGTATAGTATAGGGTTTGAAAGGGATAATGGATAAACAAAATGGAAACTACTCTAATGGGGTTATATAGGGTCTAGCTGGGTCAGGCACTCCAGGCAGGATGGCGTAGCAGGCATCCAAGACCACAGATACGCGGCACCTAACGTCAACCACAAACCACCCAATCGAGCATCATGCTGATTTGGGAGGAGAATCTGCAAACAATATGGTTTAGAGTATACTATAGTATACTGTAACATACTATAATATACTACTATTATTATACTAATGCTTTGCAGACCGGCCTCTTGGGCAGCTGACTGAGAAAATCGTGGACCTGAAGACAAACTGACTGTGCAGAGGCGGAATGAATGCCCCCCTTCTGCAAGCATGTGGCCCTTGATCTCATCCACCTCACCACCACCACTGCCGCCACCACCACCAGAATAGAAATGATCATAAGAAGAATAACAACAACTTTAAGCACCCTTCCAGCTCATCACCCATCCTACGGCTACATCTACAATAGGTATGGAGCCAGCCTCCAGCATGGAGATCAGCCGGTAACTTGCCTTTGAAGCTCCCAAGGCCTGATCCAAACCCAGAGCCATGTTGGATGCTCTGAGTTGCTCCCTAAACCCTAGGGTTCAGGGTTATATCTGGATAATGGAAAATCACATGGAAACTACAGGCATTATTGGGTTATATAGGGGTTATATGGGGATAATGCAGATCTGTATCCGCAAAACATCACTCAGCGCTTCGTTGCTGTGCGCTTCTGCTGAGGGCCTATGGGCTGGGTGAGCTTCTTCTCTGAACTGTTTACGTAGCTTTGTTATACAGGGGCTATGTAAAGGTATGTAGTATACATAGGGTCTAGGGTTTCCCAAAATACGGGATTCTTTTTTTTGGGGGGAGGTCACCATGATAAGGATTATGGCTCCCCAGACCCCTGGGAGGATCTAAAAATTAGATCCCCTATATAGACCCACTATAACCCCTATATAATCCTTATATAATTCCCCCTATGGTTCTAGGGGATCTAATTTTTAGATCCTTTTGGGGGCATGGGTCTTAAAGACCCTAAACCCTAAACCCTTAAAGGGTTGCCAGAATTGCCTTCTGGGCCGCAGCCGCTTGTCTTTTGAGCTCCTCTGGGCCGCCTGCAGGCTGCGTCTGCAGTTCAGAAATGTGCAAACTCTCCTAGGGTAGGTTTGGGGGGCCCTATAAACATTTTTTTGTTAAGGATTATATGACCTAGGGTAGGTTGGGGGGCCGTATAAACACTAACTGTTGTGGCTATTAAGGATTATATGAGGCTTCTCAGGGTAATCAAACATGAAAATCAATTTCCCCGTCTCTTTCACAGCATGCCGCAGAGACTTTGAGGAGTCAACGTGTAGAATGGCTCGGGTCTTCAGTATTGAAGGTTTAGCAAAACATGGAGTTTGCGCAAAGGCGAGCGCCAAAGCTCTGCTACGAGCGATCTGAACAAGACAAGCAAGAACGCGCCTGGCGCCGCACCCACTGCCATTTTGGCAGTTTGGTCCATCACCTGCAGCATAGGCTATGGTCTAAGATGTCACGCCACGAAAGTTGAGTTTTCCAAAACACATACGCGCACTTGTACGCAAATATGGGTGGGTGCACGAACAGTCGGTCACCTGCTTGCTGCCCACCCTACCCTATGCGCATGGTATGGTTCTTGCCTCAGATCAGCAAGCCTGCCCCCCCACTGTGGGTGTAATATAACCCTAAAAAATGAGCTATGGGGAAGTCCACCCTCATTGGAAAAATGAACAGCAACTCAGCTGAAGGCGTTTGTTGGCGTGGGGCTGGACTCGCTGGCAACCACCTACGATCGGCGAGGGGGAGCCAGGGTCAAGCTGCAACGTATCCCAAGCTGCTCATACATTACTTGGAGGGTCAGAGGGACTTGGTAAGTAGGTTAATGATGGAGATAATTGGGGTTATTATATGGCTTCTGGGGGTTATTAACCTACTTACTAAGTCCCGCTGACCTTCCAAGTATCCTGCCCAACACAACTCCCGCCTCAAAGAAGTCGCTCGGCAGATCTGCAGCGAAGTCCGAGGGCACCAAGTAGCTCTGGCAGGCACTTGCAAGTTGCAGGGTCTCGATCCCGCCAGAGCATCAAATCCAGAGCAGGGAGAGATACGAAAAAGAGAACTTTTGTCAGACCCAAGACACTCCGGGTCTTGAGCAAGCAATGCCCAATCCCCACATGCCATGTTACATCATGTTACCACTGCCTGCAAGCACTGGACGGGTTTCAAAGAACACTTCCATGGCTGCGTGGACCTCGTATTTGTCAGAGCCCGCAGTGCGCGGATGCTGGGAACCGTAGCCGCAGAAAACAAGCAGCAAGTGGTCACCTTGGCTGTGGGGTTTATAGGTGATTATGCAGGGTGTACAACTGGATCGCTAAGGAAGTGGAAAAGAAAATGGAAACTACCGTAGCATACGGGGTTTAGGGATTGTGTAGACATTATATTGCACAGGGTTTCTGCACATTCTTGTGGCAATGCCGGCTTTTCCTTTGATCTACTCAGGGTCAGTAGGACCTATGAGAGGTCAGAATGGGAGACCTACATGCAAACACTCGGGGTAGGCACAACCAGCTCATGTACGGTTTGTATAGGGGTACATATATATATGTATATATAAGTATATAAGGGTATATCGGGAATTTCAAATTACTATAGTGTGTAACTAGGGTTAATTTTCACACCATAGCCGTAGCCTAACAGCTGTAGTCCCTATATAACCCCCTTTAAGGAGTTTAGACTCTAGTACACATGGCATACTGAGGCGGCAGCCGGGGCGAGCATCTGTAACAAGCCACTGAAGGCCTGCCTCAGCAGAAAGCGAGGCAACAAACGCAGATCCATATTATATTGGGTTATATAGGGGTATATAGGAGTATATAGGGGTTTCCCAAACGTAGGGATACCAATAATAAGGATTATACTATTTTGGAAGTCTATAGGGTTTAGGGTTTAGGGGGAATATGTTAGGTGGACCCCCCACCCAGTAATAGTGACTATAAGGGAAAATTATATTAGGGTCCCCTTATATTCTTATTATACCACTATTACAGGGAGGGGGGTCCTCCTAAGGTATATGGGGCTTTCCCACAAGTAGGGGATAAGAAGGATTATACTATTGTGGAAGTCTATATTGGGTTCCCGTATTTCGGGAAACTACCATGTAGGGGTCATTTTCGGGTATTTCACAGAAACCATGGAAGGGAATTGGGCTCTCAGCCTAATGCGCACGCCCAGAAACGAAAGTCGCTGCTTAGCGGGTTTGATGTCGTGACCCCTTCAACTGATTCAATTAAGGGGAAGACAAACTCTAAACGTAACCAGCCAGGAAGTATGCTTTAACAATGATTTTCCAATTGTTTTCAATTGCGACCCTTTGAGTTTCCGCATCAACCCTGTGAGAAGCATGTATCTTGTGGGGAGAGTTGATGAAGGGTGATGACAATCAACACCCTGGCCCAACAGTCCGTAGAAAGGGGTAGCACAGACCATCAGCGACCATTTGTGCTTTCGCCTTGAAAAATCGAGGCGAAAGAGTGCTAGACTTGGCTACACAAACTCCTTCATTCGTCCGCTAAATTTTCAGAGGGTGTTCTTTTAAGATCCGGCCGGATCCGCTCTGGCAGGGGCAATCTGATCCTTGTTTGCTTTGCCGTTGAACTACGCTTAAACGTGCGACCACACGGTGCAAAAAGCTCCTTTACCCATCCTGAGCCATTATACCAATCCCGGACTTTCTCAAAACAACTGCAGGCAAAGAAGACTGCTATCTGACTTACTTCCACCCATGCCAAACTCCCAGCTGGCGCTCTCTTCGGGGAAGGGGAACTTGCCTGCCCTAGGCCGAAAGCGCCGGGGCTCCGGCCAAGATGTTGGCCTCAACAGGGCTTAGGATCGGATCCAACCATTACTTCATATTACTGTTAATTCTATTACTTCATATTGCTGTTATTTCTATTCCTTCATATTACTGTTATTTCTAGCAGCAATGGTGATCACTCCCGTAGTTGGGTAAAGGCATGGGCGGGGCGACAGTCCTTGCATATTCTGCAGCGGCCGTGCGAAACGTGATGTTGATTCTTGCTTTTTTGCAGGGCCTCTGCGCATGCCTCTCAATGTGGCGTTGTCGCAAAAGGGTTTGTTGCAAGCCAAGCAATTCTCTTACAAGCCAGCCCAATGATGTTGATTTGCAACCAATTTCTGGCAACTGATGGTCGTCTCTGCTGTGGCAGCACCATGGGCAGTATACAATTTCCGTGGCATCCTTACGACGGAAAACTTTAAGCCCTGAATGTCGTTTCCATTTTCTTTTCCATTATCCCCATATAGCCCCAGTATACTAAATAGTGGTTTCCATGTTCTCTTCCATTATCCATAGCCCCAGTATACTAAATAGTAGTTTCCATTTTCTTTTCCACTATCCCTATATAGCCCCAGTATACTAAATAGTAGTTTCCATTTTCTTTTCCATTATCCCTATATAGCCCCAGTATACTAAATAGTAGTTTCCATTTTCTTTTCCACTATCCCTAAAAAGCCCCAGTATACTAAATAGTAGTTTCCATTTTCTGTTTCATTCACCAAGGCTCAGTTAGCTTCCACAAGAACCAAGGCAAAACTGAGCTGCTGACCTTTGTTGGAGCTCTCTCGGGCCTGACACCAAAAGGTAATAACGATTATGAAAATAACTTAACCATAGTTCTCGCAGGAATAGTAGTAGAAGTACTTCTAATAATCATAATCATAATAATACTAATTCTAGTAATAATGGTAACGACAGTCATGATTAGAACAACCAAGAGCACATGCATGGCATGGACGAGCTTGCATGTGCCTCGGTCTCCCATCGAATCCATCAACAAGCAGTTGCAACTGCTCAGGAGCGTACCTGCACTAGGGTCTCCCAAGATTAGGGGGGGCTTTTTGGGGGTCTCCATAATAAGGACTTTGGAATTTTGGGGTCCCCCTAATGTGGGGGGTCCTGTTAATGAGGATTGTGGTATATTATTCCATACTATGGTATGTTATAGTATACTGTTGTAAATCATAATCGTTTGGGATCTATCATGTTTTTCCGAAGCTTGCCTCTAAGCTGTTCCCGAGGCTTCATTCTCCAAACCTACCCCGGGGTATTAAGCTCGAGCTTTCATGAAGTGCTGTCCATCGTGATCTCCAGCTTTCCAGGTTTTGGAAGCCTTCTGATGGTAATATGGATTATATTTTGTCTGGCACGCAGGGGCACCGCAGAGTGTATCGCAATAAGCACTGCAGGTTCCACACGTCGTTCACGCAGCCCTGGCTCAGACATGTTATGCCCAAAGCTGTTTGGCATCTTGGAATGCAAAACTCAACATGCATTTTTCCGAATCAAGGACATGTGAGAGTGGCAGCTCTGGACGACATGCGAGCTGCCTTTAAGGGAGCGTGAGAGTTCGTGTAGTTCACGCCGATCAGAAGGGCTTTCCTTCTGTCGTGGTTGCCTGGACAAAGCCACCACATGCATCATGAGCTAAAGGTTCACAGTTTGCAAGGGATGAGCACAGTGACATGTCTTGCTGTGAAGGTTTAAGGGATTTCGGGTCCCAGCAGCCGAGCATACCTGAGCCCCGGGCTGGGCAAGGGCCTCTGAAAGATCACCAGCCCAGGCAAAGCCTTGCAGAACAGCTGAGAGTGTGTTGACATGCACTGGTTAGATAGCTCAACTTTTTTCTTTTGAATGCTCTAGTCTCTAGTCACAAATCATGCTGCATGCCAGCCAATGCCAGGAGGAAAGCCACTAGCTGAGGCGGAAGCCGTAGGCGACGTAGGGTTGGCATTCGTCCTATGTGGTGGCAGGTCAGCACCACAAGCGCCCGAAGGCCAATTGCTGTCTTTGCCGCTTGTTGTTCTGGCACATGTTGTGAGCTGAATCTAACTGCACTCCCCCAGCTCAAGCAATCACAAGTATCCTCACAAGTTGGAAATGGGTGGATCCATGTCCGCCACTCAATCCAACAGCATTGAAATACAGGGCCATTGAGTTCCTGATATGGAGATCTCACTGTATGAGGGTGTGCAGATGGTTTACAGGGAGCTCCGCAATGTAAGGCTTACAAATTCACCTCCTAACTGCTCCCATAGGGTTTCCTTAGGCTAAAGTCCCCCTTAAGTAGATAGAATATGGCTTTGGGATGCTTTGGGTATATTGTAATAAGATCCCCATGTATCCCATATTCTATCTACTTTTTAAGGAGGACTATCAGTATCCCTGCGGCATTGCCTTCTGGACTTCTCCTCCTCCCAGGACTTTGCCTCAGTTTCTTTTACTGGTGGTTGCAAGGGAATAAGGGAAGATCATCTCCATGTGGCAGGACTTCCCTTCTTCCCTGCTTACAGTTACTGAGCCCCGGCAAGTCAACGGCGTCGAATCTTGTGGCATACGAACTTCTGCAGATGCTGGGATCTGGGGGGTTCCAAAAATCGAGGGTCCCTTTTTGGGCTCCACGTATTTCTGGAAACCAACAGGCAGCTGGTGGCAGGATAAATCTGAGAGGACTGCGCATCGGTCGCACTGGATGATCTCCTTCTGGAGCTTGTCGATGCGTTGGTGCAAGGTCCTGCCGTAAGTGTTGTCAGGGGATAGTCAAAAGGGGCGGAGGGTGCCCCAGGCAACGGGGAAGAGCTTCTTTTCGATGCGATCTTGTGTCGCACGTTCGGTAAGGCACCGGCTGCACCGTAATCTCGTGCTGCTGGTATTGCCTGCGACAGCTCTCACAACAAGGCACCAGCCGCCAGAATCTTCTGGTGGAGCTTGGGGCTAGTAAGTTTCCTATGGCATCCAGAACATGCCAACTCAGGAAGATCCTGCAAACACCTCAGCAAGATAGATACCTTCCCCCCATGACGAGCACTATCGCGCCTCGTGACCTCACCGGTCTTCTGACGCCGAACTTGTTCCGTCTGGCGCTTCCACCTGATTAGCATGTCTAGGATTGTAAATGATCAGCAAGATGTAGTAGATATGAGAAGTCGAGTGTGCTACCACTATGACTGTGTACGCGGCACACGCGTAGAAAGATCAACAGCGATGCATCAGGAGCACTTCCACACCTTTAAGCTCTTCACGTCAATATCGAGCTTGGCTGCTGTCTCTAGCGGACTCTAGCGGACTCTAGCGCAAAGGCATGCGCGTCGGGCTTTGTACTAGTAAGCGCCGCGCTGAGCAATCTCCGCTGTGTAACGCTCGACCTCACGGGCAACCTGCGAGGCCAGAGCAGACGACGCACCAAGAAACACTTTGGGCTGCCGATTCGAAAGCCAGCATCTATTTCCAACACAAGGTAACCTGTAATCTTGCCTTTCAGTTGGGAACAGGGGCATTGCTTCTCAAACCTTAGATAAAGACACAGGTATGCAGTGCTCAACTTAAGCATCCAGAACCGCAAAGGAGGCGATGCCTGGGATCAACTTGCAGCGCTTTCTTTCACCGTGGCTTTGCCAGCAACTGCTTGTGACCTCTGTGGCTTGCTGGGGCTCGGTGCTCCCGCCACTTGCGCAAAAGAGCTCTAAGTAAACCTAATCATTCTGTGAAACAGAGAGGGTATTCCTCCCATGCATTGAGAATTGAGACGCTGAGGGTTCCATCTCGGTCGTTCTACGTCAGGTGCCAGACCCTGCATGCTTCGCATCCAGGTCTCCTAACAAGGCCCTCATGTCTGTGACTTCTGGCATGAGGCTCACTGCAGCTGCTGCCATGGCTGCAGGCATGGGTCGACGTGCAGATTTTGGAGCCTCGACCCCTCCAACTCCACGCGGAGGCGGCTTATTGGGTGGTTGTGAATGGCCTCGGCCCAGCAAACGAGGACTCCCTTGCAACTTGCTGTTCAGCTGTGCCTCAACCCGTGGCGTTTCCTGCCCTATGCTGGGAAGCAAACCCACTTTTTGCTGTTCACCGAAATCATAAGCTTGTGCGTCTGTGGCAGGCGGTGAAGCCTCTTGAACTTTGAGCGTCTGCAATGCTGCAGACAGCGGAGGAAGAGATGAGCCAGCTCGCTTGCCCCGCACAGGTGCATAACTCCTCCTTTGCAGTTCTGCCTGCATTCTCTTCCTTAGGGGTTCCGGCGTCGTAGAAGCCGTGGACGCTGAACCAAAGGATGTGTTGGAGGTCTCAACCGGTCCACGGGGTGTCTGAGCAGGCCCTGCAGGAGGCTTTCGGGGACTTCGACCCCGAGGCAACTTGCGGGTTGCTGTTCTGGAGGATTCCTCCATGCGATCCAGTGATTGCTGCTTGTTGCTGGGTGCCCACATTGGGGATTCCCTTGCCTGATCTCGCCTCGCCGAGGTCTCGGCTTTCCTTGCAGGCACTGCAGGCGTCTCATCTGCCCAAGTGAGGTTCTGAAGGCTCGTGCGCCTGGCAAGGTGATGCGCCAGATGCAACAAACCAAAATCCTGCAACCTTCTACCACCCCCTTGTGCAATTTGTCAGGTGACCTACATCGTTTGCCAGCATATGTTAAGGCGAGACTTCCATCAACCCCTCAATTGATTTCTGAAGTGGGCAGCGGTGGCCTGGTGGCTGCATCTGCGCTTACATGTACTGTAAATGAGGTCCGCCGCGCCCTCTGCGGCTTGTGGCCTACAAGCTGGTTGTAGCCTTGGCTAGTACTGAGGCTGCGCAGGTCTTGAAATGACAAATCACTCCTGCGGACAACATTGCTGATTGGCCTTGATTCTCCAAGTGAGTGCATGCCCTCTCTGCAGCTGGATAATTACTATCTTGGGGAGGACTCGAGGGTCGGCGATGTAGGCAAATGTTGATATGGAAAAGATGAAGTAGTTCCGAATCCCTTCCATATGATGGCCTCACACAGCCAAAGCCCTCTGGCAGCCACGGGACAAGTTTGGCATAAATCATGCTGGCACAAGCTGCAGTGAAACCGGCCAAGCTCCGGAGCCCTAGAGCTTCCGTAGCAGCCTGCGGAATCGCAGTGCCACTCAATGTATTCGACCTCAACCAGATTTGGAGCACTTGATTGTTCTTATCGCAAAGTGTCCTCGCATCTCTACATCCCTATTATAATCCCCATTAAGGGGAAAATCGCCCGAATATTATACCCTATAACATTGTAGTTTCCATTTGATTTTCCATCAAACTAAGGCCCCGGATCCCCAGCTCCAACCGCAGACTAAAAGCCTTCAAACTTTTCGTGTAGAGCTGAGGCACCTGTGCAGCTGCAGGCGTTGGCTCTAGGCTGCTTCCCAAATCCACCTCATGGCTGCCCATTTTGGAAGGATAATGGAAAATTAAAATGGAAACTACTATATACATACACATAGTATATTGGGCTTATATAGGGATAATGGGAAAGAAAGTGGAAACTACATGAAACTACTATATATAGTAAATTGGTGTTACATAGGTCCACAAGAGTGACAACAGTTGTAACGACAAAGACCCTAAAAGCTTTGGTAACATTGACTTCCCCTTTCATCTCATATTACCGTCATGACCAGCATGGTCATCTCGACAACTTGACCTATCCCAGTTGGAGCTGCCAAATGTTTTCCCGTAAGCCTAGCCAGCACCTGTACCACTCCCTGCAAGTATATGCGGCCCCCTCAGACCCAGCCCCCACAACCAAGTCGTAGCCCAGCTGCTAGTTCATGCCCCTTCGGACAGGTTCCAGCAGGTCGCTGCCTCCCCATGTTGGAGTGGCTCCTTACAGGCATCGCAGCGGCCGCACCCCGCCCGTGGAAAGATTTGGCAAGAACTTGGAGCAGATT
Source organism: Symbiodinium pilosum (assembly GCA_905231905.1). NCBI lineage: Eukaryota > Dinophyceae > Suessiales > Symbiodiniaceae > Symbiodinium > Symbiodinium pilosum. Next base: position 62,763 of record CAJNIZ010021890.1, read on the forward strand.
TATTCTGAAGTCGAAGCCCGCAGCCCCTAGTATGGGCCTTATGCACCTTCTATATACCCTATACGTACCCTTAAGGGTCCCTAGAATCCCCCTGAAAGGCCTAAGGGTCCATATTAGGGGCCCGTACTTCTAACATTAAATGAAGCAGAGATGAGATGTCTCACCGCCATCTCATGTCTACTCCCATGTCTTGTGATGCCAAGCTTCCTGTGGCAAACTGCTTGGATGTCCTGCAACCCAAGTCAAGATTTCATCTTGAGGGTTTCCCAAAATTAGGGCTACCTTCTTGGGGGTCCCCATAATACGGGTCATAGTACTGTGGGGTCCATATTGGGGGTCCATACTGGGGTTCCCCTAATTTCAGGAAACTACCATTTGCACATGCCCGCCCCTATTGAATTTGTGCAAAAGTGCCAATTTGCCTGCGCAAAGCAAGGTCTGGCGCAATGCCGCTCTTAAATCCAAAGCCTAATGTCCGACGCGGGACCTTATTGTGTTCTGAGCTGAAAGCCAGCAAAGTGCATTCGAAGCCAGGTGCCCCATACCCACGTTGTTCACTGTGTTCCCAATATCTGCCTATGAACCTGCTGAGGGACTGCTAAGGTGCCCACAAAACCTCTCAGTGCTGTTCGCTTTGCTGATTGTCAAAATTCACGCAGCATGGACCCTTGTAGTAAGCCTGATCCTTCTCAACGGCCCCAAAACAGCTTTCCAACTTCGTGAGAAACACCTGATTAGCAATGTTTTCCACAGAATGCCATGCATAACCATCCGGCATAAACTCTCAGAAGGAGCGTCCATAGCGTTGAGGAAGTCCACATGGCATTTTCCCCAAATAGGGGGACCCCAATGTAGACCCCAGCATACTGTAGTCCTTATTATAAGGACCACCAAAAAAAGTTAGCCCTAAGTTTGGCACACCCTAATCCCTTTTTTAACCCTGTATGTCCCTTTACATCCCCTACATGACCCTTTAAAGGGGAAAACTGAGCCCTAAACCCTAAGCCCTGAACCCCTAAACTCCCACATCCCTCCCCGTCCTCGATTGCGTCCTCTAGCTGAAACCAGGGATCTGGCCCGGGCAGGTTGGGTTCGCTGCAAACCTCAGCTGCTTCATTGGGTTTAGGGTTTAGACACGCGCATCGCACACATGCTTGGTGGTGACAACTCGAATTAACTGCGGGGAGGCTGGTGCAACAACAGGAGAATTGACTGCTTGTTGCATGAAGTTTTTCGTGGCTTGGTGATGCTGGCCTGAAGACTGGGGATAACTGGAATCAGGCGAGCCTAACTGCTAGTGCGGAATTCTGGATGGTGTGCCACAGTTGTGTTGCTGAATTCAAGAGTGGAACGAACGACGTCTTGCAGAACTGAGTGTGGCGATGAGGTAGTACTGACGGGTAGGGAAGATGTTTCTCTGTAGAGTGCTGTCTGAGTCCTGTCTGTGTGCGGTAGTGGCCGTAGTTGAAGTCTTGGCCTGGTTGTAGAGTAGTCTGAGTGCCGACCTGAACGTTTTCAGCTGTGCTTGCTGTGGGTTTAGGGTTTAGGGTGTAGGGGTTTAAGGTTTAAGGTTTAGTATTTAGGGTTCAGGGTTAAAGGTTCAGGATTCAGGGTTTACGTTGAGATTCAGCCGTACCTGCCGTTCTCCATGTTTGAAGCATGCCTTATGCCTGCAGCAAAGTATGGGGTTCTTCAACAGGTCGCTGGTTGTGTGGACTAAGACCTTCAAGCCTTGAGAGCTGAATCGACTACATGGCCCCTTGGGTGCTTAGTGGGGAAGGGGTTCTTAGGGACCTTGCTAGGGCATTCATAGAAGCTACTAAAGGGATCCATGTCCTCATCCCATTTTACCACTCAGCTGAAGCAGAGCTTGCTCCCAAGAGGCTCGCCGAAGGACCCGCGTTGCCTTTCCAGTTCCTAGGTTCCCCAGTAACCCATTAATCATAAGGGTACCCTTTTTCTTACTGTTCAGTTTTAATGAGGAGACCCCAAAATGAAAAGGGCAAAAGGGCAGTACTGGGTACCTAGGTTCCAGCTGAAGTGAAGCTCGACTTCCCCAGGTTCTGCTTCTCCTTGGCTTTGGAGCGGCATGAGCGAAAGCCATGCCTTCCACCTTACATTCATCACTCCCACCTCCTGATGGTGCTAAATGTGGCCCCCCAACATATATATATAATATGTATTTATATATGTGTGTCTTTATATGTATGTATACACATGTATATGTATACATCTACATATAAACATATTAGCTATCATAGGGAACATCTGATATTCTAGGTGATCAGGGAACAGGAATTGCCCATCTTTGTTTGGGCGACTCAGACTTTGTGAAATCCGGGCCTACTCAAGGGCTTCGCAGGGTGGATGAGGCTACCACCCCTATCGAACCCCTATATAACCCCTTTATAACCCTTTAGAAGCCCTATAGAAACTCTAAATGACCCCTATGGGTTTTGAGCCCTCTGAGACATGGCTCATCTCGCCGACGCAACTCCTTACTACCTCAAGGCGTGATTGTGCCAAAATATATCAACACGTCAAGTTTGCGGAACCTGGTGGCTTCAATGGCAAAATATGCGCCATCCTGTAGGTATATGGGCAAGTATACCTAAACCCTAAACCCTAAATGCGGCGGCGACTTCATGGGAGCTCTAGGCCGCCCTTGTGCGCCAACTTGCCACTCCTTCCCAGACTTGTCGATTTACTCGCCTGATGCCCTTCAAGATTCACTTGACCTTTGCAAATTACCCCAAGAGGAGCTAAGCTTCCAGTTCAGCAATCTGCTCCCGCAGGGAACGGTTTTCGCCTTCCAGGCCACTGCACCTGAATTGCGGACATCTCTTTGACGAGCCAAGGCCAAACTTGGGCTGTACCCCGCGTGGCTTTTGAAGCAACTAGTCAACGTGCATGGCCTTGAATTTGAAACATGTATTTACATCGCTTCTGCCAGCATGCAAAGAAGCCTGTTGCAGAGATTCCAGACCATCTGATTTGAAACCCTAAACCCTAAACCTTTTGTTCTGCCAAACTTTGCAGGAACTCTAGAGCTGCCGAGAACGAAGGTCCCCCCAACCCGAAATCCTCGAGGAACAGAACCACATGTGTGGGCATTCTTTCTTCCGCCCCCATTTAGGGAGATACAATGAGATATTGATGCAAAAGCCAAGAGAAAAGCAGGCTGAAGAGGATGGTACAGTTAGAGGGGATTTAGAAATGGCTATTTTATAGTAGGGTATACAGGATTAAGTAATGGTTATGGGGATGATTCGTGAAGCCTGCACCTCCGAAAATCGCCATTTGCGGCAAAGGTACGCGTCCTGGAGCTGCGAAATCCGCAACTTGAGCTCATCCTCACTTGCCCAACCAAAAAAAGGCAACATTTGGGGGTTTCCCAAGATTAGGGGTACCTTTTTGGGGGTCCCCATAATAAGGACTGTAGTATATTTGGGTCTATATTGGGGTCCCCCTATTTTGGGAAATTACCATTAAGACCTGTATAGAACCCCTACTGTAAGCCCTATAGCTCTATAATATACTAATATTGTAGTTTTCGTTTGGTGACCCATTCTCATTTGCTCTTTCATTATCCCAAAAACCCCCTAAACCCTATAGATGCATTCAACCTGACTTCCTGAGATTGTGGCATCTCCCTCGGAGTATACAGGCTTTACGGGGCCTTGTGGTCACCGCAGTTGCATGCAGGCAATGATCCCAAGCAATGTGGTGCAGTCTTTTGTGCAGCTACCTTCTTCGATGTCAAGATTTCGGGCTGAAACAAGGTACACCAGTTGCTTTGGGAGTGTCAAGTCTTTCAGCCGGAGTTGGTAATTCTGGACTTCCGAACCTTCAAACCTAATCTGCTTTCATTTGAACAAAGAATCATCCAAGAGTTTGCAAGGCACGAGCGGTTGTACTAATTCTTAATACTAAGACTGACCAGCCCGCCAAATTGTTTAGGGGTACCCATGCAAGAAGGTCAACTCAATATGTTTGGGGAAGGGGGTGGCGGATGGCGGTATACTAAACCCAGACCCCTGGGCGGATCTAGAAAGTAGATCCCCCTAAAAGGGTCCTAGGAATTAACCAATAGTAGTGTAGGGTACCATAATGGGGGTTCTACTTTCTAGATCCTCCCAGGGGTCTGGGAAGAGGGCGCCACCTTCCAGGCATTGTCGGACATCATATGAGCCATAACCCAAGCGCCTCAAAGGGGATTGCAAATGGGATTATATAAAGGACTGCAATTGGGGTTATTAAGGGGCATGCTAGGAGTTTAGACGAACTATGGCTCATATTATGTGTTGGATGGCATGGGCTTGTATGATATTAATGTGGGGACCAAACGAAATCCTCCTCAACACAGGGAACAGGGAGCACCCCGATGTTCTTGCTCTGCATCGGTTCTTCTTGAGCCATGAGTACACAAGGAGTAGCAATATCATGCTTGAAATCCTCATCTCGCCCCTAGTTTGCGGCCTGACCAATTTGAAAAATACCTGACGGCTAAGCACGCTAGAATCTCAACAACGGCTTAGCAAGCCCGACTCAAACCCAGAGCAGCTCAGCGTCCAAAGCCCGACCATCGGCACCCGTTGTGACAACAGCTCGGAGATATTCCATCTCCTGGGCTTCTGGAAGTTAGGACCGACACCTGATGCCCGATTCCTGCCTCCTGAGCCTGTGACTTCTGAAAGCTAACAATGGTCCCTTCGAGGTTGTGTTTGTTGGTCTTGTTGGATGAAAGTCGAACACTTCAAACGTCACGAAATGCTAGGAGTTGTTCAGCCATTAACAACATGCTTTCAGGAAGGTGCTTGGCAGTGTGCTTGATGAAATGAGTGAGCAGGTCGATTTCAAACTTTTGGCAACCAAGCTTCAGCCTGCATCTGAGACTTTGCCTCCTTTGCATCCAATGTTTCGCAAATGGTGGCCTTCATCTGCACACGCTTCACCCTATCAGCGAAGCGAAGGGTGCAGAGTGTCTGCATTTGGTAGAGCAGAGAGCAGCAGATCGTGCAAACCATTAACGTGTAGCTATTTCCTGCCAAACCGTCGCGAAGAAGCAATGTCAGCGTCGAGTTTCTGTATGGCACATGACGTGTGTCCCGCTTCAGTGGATTTGGCTGGGACAGAACCTGCATGCAATTTCCCAACGTGTGTAGCGACTTGTTAATGGTAGCCAGCTCACGCGCGTGTTGAGGTGAAGGAGTTGGACCCGCAGTCACCCAACGCTCATTCCCGGCTAGGTCCACCAGTCGGACCTTGCATTCCCGAATTACAGCCTTATTGTTCACAGTGAGGCGCTGGCGGATAGTCATTGTGAGCACGCAGTGGGCTCTGGAAGACTGCTCGTTGTAATTTGTAGACCGGAAGGCCACGTTCGAAAAGCCAGAAATCAGCTGGTACAAGCAGTCTTCCAAGTTCACCACTGCGACCTCTGTCAAGCCTTCTACGTAAACAGCTGCCTGCCCAGACTTGGACTTTGATGTCTCCTCCCGGATGCGAAGTGGCTTTGCTAGGGTTGCAGGTTGCAGAAGGTCGTAGCACCGCTCCTGGTAAATCTGCAGATAGCTGAGTGTCACCTCTGCATCTGGCAGGCGCTCGAAAACATGTTGCATGACACGTGGCACAATGCCCCGCTGCTGTGATGACTTCAGTGCTTCCGTTGTGGGACTCCTCTGGCCAGCAAAGGCGGACTCCATGAGCGTCGGTCCAAGCATAGTGTGTGTTTTGCCGCTGCCAGTCATTCCATACGTAAACAAAGTCACGTTATAGCCCTCAAAGGCCCTGTCAACGGTAGGCAACACTGAGGTCCACACCTCCTCCTGATCTGTCTGCATGCCAAGCACTTTATCATACTGGCACTCCACTGTGCGGGTGCGCTGCGGCTGCCGATTGTTGCGGTGGGTAGGGCCCTCGTCAGCAGTGGTGGTGAGTAGGACTTTCCGGCCTTCCGTGCGTGCGCAGTGCCCATAGGGAGCTTCTGGGGCCAGAGGTGGCCTTGCACGGACAATTACCGAAACCGCAGAGGATCCGTCAGCCGAGCGGGCTGACTTCATGCGCTCAAACAGCAGGGTTCCATTCCCCTCTCATTCCGGCATGCATTCTTCTTCTATGTATACCGCATAGCAGGCGACTGCTATGCTTGAGCCGTGGATGAGTCAATGCAAAAGCTGCAAAAGCCAAGAAGCGTAGTTTGGCCTTGCATGCTAGGCTTCAAGACTTGTCTGTGTCAGCACTTCCAGCCAGTGGATGACCGTGGCACAAGCAATGCACACATTGGCTTGCTGCCGACATCATTCCCTACAACCCTAAACCTTAAATAGAGGGTTCAACTTTCCTCTTCATTCCCGTAGATACCCTATAATCGTATATCACTCCACATAACTATACATGATCCTGTACACTACTGTATGTAACCCCACGTGAATATATATATATATTTATAACCTTTTTTACCCCATCCAGTCATTAGGGGGAGTTGCAGCCTGCGCTTCGCAGGGCTCGCCTGCCTTGGCTTCCAACGCATCATGCCGAAGCCGGATATTGTTAGATGGGGACTACTTGGAGACATGTACGGGATATATTTGGATCATATAATGCTTTAGAGTTTAGGGGGGGCAGGATTGTTGCATGAGGAAAGGGGACATATTGGGGTCATATCATTGTATATGGGCGTTATGTGGGGCAGGGAGAACTACTGTAATGAAGACTCAGATAAAAACTAAGATGGAAAATGCAAATTAGGTGTTCCGGATCTTGCCCCAATAATCTCATCTCATACGGGTGCCTTCAGTATTTGCTGCATTGGCTTGCTGTAAAGAAACTTAAACTAATTCAAGTACTATAGTACCTATTATTTATCATATACCCATCATATGGTAACTTAAGTAACTTAAGCTAAGTTCCTTAACAGCCACGTGGTACATAAAGCATTTCCCCGAAACCCAGCATGGCATGGCTGAGGCGTGTTCCTGCGCAGGGCTTAGGACCGAGCCCACTGGTCCAGAGAACCTCCATGCTTGGTCTCCACCTCCAACACTGAAATTTCCCAAAATCAGGGGTACCTTTTTTTGGGTTATGGCACTTTGGGGTATGTATGGGTCCCCCTGTTTATGGAAACTACCAATTCAAGCGGCAGGCTCTGGAGCAAACAGGAACATAGCAGAGACAGCAGTTGGTTTAGTATCAATTCAGGCCAACACCTGCTGCATCAAGTGCTTGATGGCTTCTTGGAGATACTGGTTCTCCTGGTCCAGCTTGTGCAGGCCCAGCCTGAGGATAGATTTGGGATATTGATGCTACCTCATAAGGGGGTTTTAGGGCTTAGGATTTAAGAGGGTCTAGGGTTTGGGACATTGACATTGATACTACTTACATGGTGGAGAAGCAAAGGAAAAAGACAATGGACAATGAAATGGAAACTGGGGTTCTTCAGGAGGTAAGGGGATATGTAGGGCGTTAAGCATACCACCAAGATGCAACGACAATTGACAACGACATGAAGGCTACCATTTCGCCGCTTGCATGGCTGGGACGGCATAGCAAGGTTCATTCCGATACAATCTGCGGGCAACTAAGGCGCATGCCTGCCATGAAGTGCCCAAAGTCCAACAACAGGCTAAGCAAGGACCCACAGCAAAGATTGCAGGCCTGTTTCGAGGCATCCGCGTCAGCCCACGAGACGCTCACATGGGAAAATTCGCAATCATCAACTCACTCGACTACATTTCACCAAATCATCCGGTGCTTCCTGTAGGCCAGAAGAGAGACGTAACCCTCTTTGGCACCCATATGGCAGAACCCCACTCTCCGGCCTACAGGCCAACAACCACGGCACCGAATTGCAACTCCCGGCGCCAGGCGAGTAGTTGACCGGCACATCCCAGGCATACACAAGTTCGTCAATTCAAGGATGCAAGTCCCAACGGGCCCTAACACCCCATATGCCACAAACCTCACCCGAATAGTCTCAAGGAACGACCCAATTCAAAGGACTACGCTGCAGCGGCAGCGCTAAACTTCCCCAGTTTTGGGGTCAAATGATGGGTGCTTCCTTATCGGCCAGCTGATAGAAAGCTAACATTGAGAGCTTAGGGTGTACGCAGGTTACCGATGTTACCCCAATAATGGGGAATCAGCTTGAACATGGAAAGCGCCATGGGGAGTATACAGGGGGCATATATAAGACAGTGGAAAAGAAAATTGTGGGGAGTGCCCTATCTCTAAACCCTGAACCTTAAACCCTAGATTCGACCTCACAGACCAGGGCCCCGGCGTGAGGAGCTCCACGTCACCTTCGGACTTCGCTTTCTGCCTGCACCGCAGGCAGCCAGATAAGCTAGGTGGGAAGGCGTTGCGTCAGCGAAGGCTAGCTAAGCCCGGAGCTAACAACCGCAACAACCACATCGATCCAGTAGCTCATTGTCAGAGTTAAGGATTCCGGCGACGTGGCACTGCTAAGCTAAGCAGCCAAGTAACTTCGACAGCGCCTAAGTCCTGAACATGTGTAATACAAGGACTGCAGAAACTTAGTGAGTTGCAATGGCCTGCAATCTCTACTGTGGTTTCTCTGCGAATATTCTGCGCTCCGTGAGATTCCTGTGATCTGTGAGCGGGTCTGTGAGAATTCTGTGCGCAGGTCTGCCCAAGAAACTCACAGGTCCAAAATCACTCACAAAAACCCACAGTAACCTCTCTCAAAGAACCTCTCAGGTATCTCACAGAAGTAATTCTTTCATGTGGTCAGAGAGGTTAAACAAGCTGTCACTCACAAGTCTAAACGAACGGCTCAAAACCTCCAAGATATCTCTCACGGCTTGGAGATAAGTCGAGTTTTGTTGGTTGCCGAGGACTGCGAAAATGGGACGGCTGGCTGATCCAACGTCAATCTTTGCAGCGCCTTACATATGGCGAGGAGAAGCTATCCATGCAGCAACAACGCAAGGAAAAGGCACTGCGATGTATTCTGTAGGAATGAATCAACTTGCTCCGTCAAGGCTTCCAGGCCCCGGGCCCCTCCAACTTTGCCAGCGTTTCCTGCTGCAACTTCAGATGATCCTCCTGACGCAATGACAAACAATCGGGTTGATCATCTTAAATTCTCAGCTAGCTTTCTGGCAAGCTCCACGCAAAATGCCGTCTCGCATTGGGAATCAAGCTGGCATGCTGTAGGTGTGGCCAGATGAGGGGAAGAGTAAGGCTTTCAAGCGCAAACAGCCTGCCAACCCACAAGACGAACAGGTTGGGCCGTGGCCTGGACATAACTCCACCTCAAAACTATCATAGAAGGAATGTTGGCAAAGGAATGCAAACCCTGCAAAATTGAAGCATGTGCCCCTCGCAAGCTGAAGATCTTAGTTGATCGTTTTTCCCGAGATCGCGTGCTCTTTCTCCCATTTCCGGCACATAATTTCAGAAGTCTGGCTTTGCGTAGCCAAACGCTTCGTAGTCGGCTTTGAAATACCTCAGTGGTACTAACTCCATAGGACGCATGTGGCAACTGAATGCTTCTGCGCATAGAAAGAGCCATACTTCCTCCTAGCAAAAGCTCTGAGCCCATTTCCTCCTCAAAGGAACTCATAGACGGCTGCTTTCGTCGGTGGTGTAAGGTCAGCCACTGACATGTTGCAATGGTCTGTCCAGGAGGACATCAGTTCAGCAGCTGGAAGCTCCACGCCTTGGCCATATTCCGCCATGAGCTCAGCAAACCTGACTCCATCACTTCAGGTCTCAGCGGGGAAGGGATAATGGAAAATAAAATGGAAACTACTATAATGGAGAATCAAATGGAAAAGCAAATGGAAAATTAAATGGAAACTGGGATTATATAGGGGATTATATATGAGTATGACATCCATGTCTGCAAGCAGTTAACGAACGGTTAACACAGGGAGGGATGCCAGTTGCTGCAAAGAACTTTTATCATGCGCGGCAAGGGATCACTGACTAGCTGCTCCTTGGAGCTTTGGCACCTCTTGTGGCAGTGCACGCTCTGGCTGAACATGCTTTGCTGGGAGAGAAATTGCAAGCCCTGACGTGGCTTCATGTTCAGCCTCGTCCCCCCAAAGAATCCCAATATACTACAGTAGTTACCTATTTATTTTACATTATCCCTATATAACCCCAATGTAAACCTGATAATACCCTAAACAGGTGATCCGCTGGAGCATGAATTGACAGCCAGGAGTCTCCTGGTCTAAGTTCTCTTCGTGCAGGATGTGGTGGCAGTACTGGTGGGTTGCAGCAGACTTGTTCGAAACACCCCAAACCGACCTCAGTCATACAGGCATGGATATCAAAGTGTGTGTTTGATAGTCAGCACCCTCGCCGGCACACACCAAATGACATCAAGTGCGCCAACGCCTACCTGGCCCAACGCTGGCAAAAGCAGTTGGGCAGCCAGGAAGAGTTCAGAACAAAAGCACGCATCAGTAGTCAAGCTGAGCTGCTGAACTTGCGGGACGAAGAAGCAGTTGTACATATATTGGCCTGGGCTGCTCATCATGCAGACATGCCCCCTTGATCATTCTATGCAGGTTCAGGGCAGGACAAAGCCGCTCTGGGCCAAAGACTTGGCTATATAAGTTGACAGATATGGTAGTTTCCCAAAATTAGGGGACCCCATGATAGACCCCAATATACTATGGTCCTTATTATGGGGACCCCCAATAAGGTACCCCTAATTTTGGGAAACTCCCATATTAAACTACGGCAACCAAGGCCTTCACTGAAAAGGGCAAATGATGCAAACATGACTTGGCTTGACAGAAAAAGTATTGGGTAGTTTCCCAAAATAAGGGGGACACCAATATAGACCCCAGAATACTACAGTCCTTATTAT
>CAJNIZ010021890.1:84030-95008 GCA_905231905.1 Symbiodinium pilosum
ATTATGGTCCCTTTTTGAATCCCCATTCTAATGTAGCACCTAATATTTAGGCTACCCACAAAGGGACCATAATTTTGACAACCACCCATATAACCCCAATATATACCCCATTGTAATATAGTAGTTTCCATTTTCTTTTCCATTATCCCTAAAGAAGCCGTATATAACCCTAATAATTTTGACAACCACCCATGTGGAGCCCCGTCTGCTGTCCATTCTGTCGACTCAGGTAGTCTCCACATGCAGCTCCGGCAAATTGAGCAGCATCTCGCTTAGAAATCTAGGAGTAATATAGGGGTACTATGGGGGGGAATATAGGGATTATAGGGATGATGGAAAAGAAAGAAAAAGGAAACTACCATATAGGCATGCTGAAGTAGCAGCAGCATGCAGCACGCAGAGCTGTGGACATGTCCGCCGTGTTCAAGCTTCTGCATATCATAAATACTAGTATTACTACTATTCTGATTATTAGGAGCGCTTTACTCCTGAGCCTCTGAACGCATGCTCTTCCAGATCCCATCAGTTATACATCGCAAGTGCCTTAACTTGGACTCCGATTCCTAGACGCCTCAAGAGGTCAATGCCAGAACATGGGGACTAGGGTTCCCGATGTGTTTCTGACATAAAAAGGCGCTTCTACTTTGCAGGGAATGTGACAGACCACAGAACCGGTTCATGATGTGGAGAGCCTCCTTTGAAGCCCTCTTTCCCTCAAAAACATGGAGCCCAGAGAAACCTTCATGAAACCCTCAACCCTAAATCCCTAGAGCCTAAAGCCCTAGTCCCCAAAGCCTCAAACCCTAAACCCCATACCTCCCAAAAACTGGGTTGCTGTTAAGGAACTTAATCTAAGTTACTATATGTTACTATATTGGGGAAACCATATTAATTACTACATGTATATATACCCGTTATGGTAGCTTAATTTAAGTTCCTTAACAGCAACCCCCATAGGAACAATAGCAATAGTAATACGAATAGCAGTAGTTATAATAACAGCAATAACAGTACTAACTAGAATAATAGGAAGAACAACAATAATCAATCATACCACTAAAAACTTACCCTATACTCCCTACACAAGCGCAGTTTCCATTTCATTAATTGTCCACTTGCTTTTCCATCTGATTCTCCATTATTGGGTGGTAATATCATTCAAAAACAATATAATACCCTGAACCCGAACCCTAAAAAACTTACTCTATCCAACCAAGCCGCCGAGGCCAGGGAAGTAGTCGATCCGCGCTGGCTGCGCGGAGACCTTGGGCGTTAGGCAGTGGAGACTTGTATGCAGTCAAACCCTCTACAGGATGCATAGGGAGCATATAAGCTAATATAGGGGTTGCATAAGGTTTGGAGTTTTAGGCTTTCCGGTGCTAGGTTTGTAATTATACATCGTCTTTTGAGGGTGAGCAGGACCTGACGCAGCAACAAGCAAAGCTTTTACTGTGAGGGCACTTCCGTGCTTTGCAGCCAAGATGACACCTCGCATGGAAAGTACAGCCAATATAGCAATATTTGGCAAATAGATTCTTTGCTTTATGCAGTGAAAAGCATGTAACAATGTAGTATGCATATCATACTACGACTTCGCATGGTGCGGCGTGCTCCTGGCGACTGCGTTGCTGCTACTCTGATCTCTCTTGGTCCTACTGCCCTGCACCACCAGGGCGGCGCCCATACGCCTTGTAGCATGTCTTAGGTAAAGCATGGTAAAGCCAAAGTGGCATCAAGCTGGTGGAGGCCCTGCGCAATTGCGGTTCCAGGGTCTCAGAGACCTCCGGGCCACCGTTGCGGTGGGTGCCTCATCTTGCCGTGCAGGGCGGGACTGAGACCTTTTCAAATCTGGTCACCTTACGAGGATGTGGGGCATATAGTATGAACCAAGGCGGAGGGTGAGGAACTACATGGTAGGAGGTTTGGTTGAGCTTGTTTCTGTACTGCCTGTCACTTCCAAAGTCATCTAAGCTCCAATTGCAATTGGGGGCTGGAACTGTCTGAGACGTTCTTTCAGATCCAGAATACTTGAGGTATTCTTTGGATTCCTGCTCCCATTGTTTGGAACGCTTCGTAAAGCTTGCTAGTCAGCACCTGGTGAAACATCGGTCTGACCGGTAGCTACCCGCCTGTGTAGGTTTGCTGGTCATAGAAGAAGCGCTCGGGGCCGTAGCCTCGACGTGACAGGTGGGTTTGCGAGTCAGAATAGCCTGAAGCTTCGTGAAGGAAGCCTGTGGCCTGAAACCTCAAGAATGTTCCGTCTCATCCAAGTGAGGAGAGATAAGCCAAGCCGGGTGTGAACCCGGCACAAGGGCAAGCCAAGACCTATCTCCACCTCCCTTTTGAACCCAGGCTCCCTAAACCCTAAGCCCAAACCTAAACCGCGAATTCACAGCTCAACACCTCTGCCAAGAAACGTTTGCTATCCTCTGCTGTCTCCGCTGCAACGGTTCCTGAGCCGGAGGCTTGGTCCCTCCAGAAGCTCCCACGTCCCCCACACACATTGCCATATACACCTACAGATATATATGTATATATATATATACACACATATATACACATACGTACCCTAAGGGCTAAGTGCCCAAGTGTTGGAGCTTCAGGTACCCTAAAGCCTTATTCTTTGGGTATTTGGTCCCCTGGGTATAAGGTCAACAAGAGGTCCTTTCAGAGCCAAAGGCCCAAGCAACTGAGGACAGCGCTCCGGCGAGGCGACTCAGAAGAAGCCGGGGAAACGAGCTTGAAGCCTCAAAAACATCTCTAGCTTCGATTGATGTTACATCTAGAATCTAGATCCACCCTGTGATGTTGGCATCCCTCACATGGCTGCCGTAACATGCTTCGTGCAAGGCCCAAGGGCTGAAACAATTGCAGGAGAATACACATGTCAGCCACTTATGCACCAGAATGCATTTCCAGTTAGATACCAGGCTTGTGCAAAGTCCAACCCACATTGACTGAATCCAGTCATCCTGCTTGATCCCTCAGCTTTCTGTGAGGACGAGCTGCTAGTAAATACGCCGCTGGCACGCGGTGTCATGGAAGTGGAGGCGGCTCGGGCCCGAGGGGATAGGGATGCCATGGAGGCCGAGCGACCTCAGAAAGATGGCCCTAACCATACGGCAGAAAATACTGCAACCGGCCGTGGGCTCCATGGAAAGGAAGCGGGATCTGGATTCATAGCAGGTGTCGGAGTACTCCTGTAAGGGTCGTGGAACCCAGCGTGTGATGCTAGAAGCAGCCCGACGCAACAAACCTCTAACTCACAACATTTGCAACAGTCATCGCGCGGGCCCATCTTTCAAACATTAATTGACTCATAGCTCGTGCCTAAAGAGCAGTGGAGTCACTCCGAGGTGACGGGTCACGGAGAATCTTCGTGACCACCTCCTTCCACATGACTCTCTGACATGATGCTAGCTTGCTGTGGAGGTAACCACGCCAACAGCTAAGACATGAGCATAGGTAGCATCCTTCGAACTGTACCAGCAAGTCTCTGGAAAGCTGTTTTTTTGCTCGGAAGTGGCTCCTTTTCCACGGTCGTTGGCGGTCCGTTCTTGTGGACTCCAGTATACGTGCTCTGGTCATAGAAGAAGCGTTCGGGCCCGTACCTAGGCTTTCAGGGTGGTGACAAGCCAATTCCTCTGACCAACCAAGCAAAAATGCAACCCTACTCCCTCATTTGTTTGATTCAGCATTTTCTTGCCATTCTGAATGCATCGATAGCAAGCCGCAAGGGGCTGAAGCACCTTGAGTATAGGAGCTACTTACATGAGGACCCCCCCTGAAGTATGCTTCCCAATATTGCTTTAGCTCAAGTCCACGGGCTTTAGATCAATCGGGCCGCCGCTGCCCCTTGGGGGTGCCGCCGGTGTCAATCTCCAAAGACTCCAGGCCTACTCATGGCTGGTCTTGCTCATACACCCATGTCCAGGGTCCAAACCCTAAACCCTAAATAGTAGTTTCCATTTTCTTTTCCATTATCCCTATATAACCCCGAAAAACCCTTGTAAGGGGATCAGGGCTTAAGGTTTTGGCCAAACACCCTACTCTGAGCTTGCCAACTGCCCAGGTAAACGCTGCAAAGCCATTTTGGTTGCACAGGGCCTCCTGGCCGAAACCTTTGGCTCAATCTCCCTGCTGAGCTTGGCCTCCTAGCAAAAAAGCCAAATGAGGATTGCGGTTCGGCCCGCACCTATAGGGCCTAAGGGGCCACAAGAGATACTGCCAATCTCTTCTTAAGGTCCTGACATGTCGCTTGTATTATGCCACTATTGCTGGTTGGGGCGCATTCGCTAAAACAAAGGTTTCAGGATGGAGGCTCCGAGAAAACCACAGAACAATGGGACCTTTCTAGATGTCAGGATCTCCTAGCCAAAGAGGGCACTTTGGCGCATACCCACACACGATGACGGTGATAAGTTATTGGCAACAATAGCAACAAGTACGTATGATGACCATTGTCACAGCAAGAACTGCAACATCGTCATGGTGATGATGAATGCTGTTGAGTCATGATTCCAGATTCTCAGGACAAGGCTTCCAGGGTTCAAGCCACTACGCCGCACCATCTGAAATGGATTTTGGCTGTATCCACCAAGACAACAAGATGCTAAGTATACCAATCCCCATAAAGAGACTATAATACTACCCTCAGAGTGTTTGAATGGTGCCGTCTCCATGGGCCTGGATTCGAATTTTCTCGCGAAGAAGATGTAATAAGCGGTCAGAGTTATGGTCCCTTTTTGAGTGCCCTGAATATTATGGGATCAGAACACTGCGTATAAACCCCTGTATACAGCAACTTTCCATTTTCCATTTTCAACTTTGATTCTCCCAAAACCATTTCAAAGTGAACTCCTCGAGGTCGAAACGGAAGGCACATCAGAGGCCTGCCAGCGACGAGTTGACGATGCCGGCTTGGATAAACTTAAATGGCTTATGAAGGGTTTGTACCGGGAATACATCAGGTTTACATCGGCTTTGGTGCTTCTTCAGTGCAAACGCCGGCAACACATTTTGCATTTTACAGACTTGCTTTGTTGACCATTGCTAGCACAGTTAGAGCTTGGGGCATGTCGGTAGCTAATCCATTCCACCCAAGTTAGGGTTGAAGGTTTAGGGTAGACCGTATGACGAGACCTCAGCTAGGAAGATTTCGGGGAGTCCCTCCAGATGGCACGAAGCCTGGTAACCTGCAGCCGAAGATGCCGTTAATTCTGATATCTAAGTCCTACATTGTAGTTACATGACCTTAGAATAGCCTAGTACTAAAATTCCCAAAGTTTATGATACATAAAGTCATGCAGGAGTTATACTGTTGATACTACAAACCCTGCATGAGCCCAGTAAACTGTGATATCATGATTTCCAAGGTATAAGCTACTAAGGGTCATGGAGTCATGCAGGAATCGTAGTATGCACCCTAGTATCAACCTGAGCTACAATCTAAACTCCTAGTATCCCCCTGAATAACCCCTATAGTAGTCCCCTATATAATCCCCTATATAACCCCTTCAAGGCGTTCAGATTTTGGCTCACCTGAGTAAAACGCCAAGGTGCCGGTGGCGACGCCGTTGCTGAGCCGGCTTCGACGGCTCCGGGTAAAGCCCCCAACGTTGCAGCCTTGGAACATGGGGCAAAAAAAGGTCTCCCCCAACAAAACCCTAGTTTCAAAGCCCTAGAAAGGATTCAGAATTTTTGAGAGCCCCACTACTATGGCAAGGCAATGGGGTTTCGCAAGGCCATCCTGAAAACAAATCGATCCAGTGTCCAACTTTGAGCTGCCCTCTGTCTCGGGCAGTTTGGTGAGATTAGACTGAGAAGGTAGCCTTCAGCCCCTGCATCTCCAAAAGAGCAAAAGAGCACAGAACCGGTTCGTCCAATGAGAGAATGCGCGCATGAACATGCGGCAGGGTGAACAAAAGCTGTGACCGAAATACCGCATAATGCCGCGACGAAGAGCCTCTCTACTTACACTTCTTTGATAAAACATGTTTTAACTACCCTATTTCTAGCAGGTTCTGCTGCTGGCTAGCAGCAGTTTCTGCCTGGTATCCTTTGCGTGCGGGTCGCCCCCATGCATTGAGAACGCCTGGAGCAATGGCGCACGTCAGTGCTTGTTTCTATGAGGCACCCCTGCGGTTTAAGCAGTTTAGGAAGGGTGGTCTGGGACCAATGTCTGCGATAGCTGTACCCAGCTCACCTTGTCCACACTTCCACTTCACGTCCTCTTGACTTGGGAGAACTTGGGTTCAGATGCGCATTAGCAGGGTGCACTTTTGTTGTGTCTTTGCACCTTGCAAGAGGACCAGTAAAGATCTGACGATCTGCAGTAGGAGCATACGAAACCAGTGAGGACTGTTGATGAAGCATGCAAGAGCCGATGGTGGCTGTGTATGCTTCAATGGTTTTCTTAATTGGGGTTCGTAGGGAACCATGTTCTATAATGTGGGTATTAGATAGGGATAATCTTCTCTTATTCCCTTGATGCCTTAACCACACATGCAGCGGTTCCACACAGTCGCATGTTGCCACTGCTCTCGGGGGATGCTGTTGCGCAACAAAATTTTTTTGGGGTCAAAAAGGATGATGGAAAATAACATGGAAACTACTGTATTGAAAAGGTGTAGAAAGGGGATATATCGGTGTTTTTTATAGGGATACTGGACATACTTTTGGAAACTACTATATTATAGGGTTATATTAGGGGCAATGGGGATTATATGGTGCAGTGCTGCTCCCCCCCCCCCAAGGGCATAGTGACTGTCACTTTGCAGCGGCAAGATGTTTGAAAGGTCAGGCAGATCCTCCTCCTCCCTGTGGTTTGGTGGGTTTGCTTTCTTCCAGCGTTATCTAGCTGAAAACATTCAGACCTCCTCCCTCCCCCGGAAGTGTGGGTGGCTGTCTTCCTTCAATAATTGTCACCATCCGTGTCAAATCATTCAGATCTTTCCCGTCCACGCATGGTCTGGGTGGTTGTTGTACATGCACCATCCTTGTGATGGTTGGTTTTTTGGGGATTTGCAACATCAAAAACAATGACAATCGCGGACCGTGATCAGGGCACACACCATCTTTGTGAGCGTTGGCACTTTCTGGATTTGCGATATCAAAAATGGTGACTGTTACGAGGATTGTGAGTAGGACACCCGCCATCCCTGAGACTGTTGGCACTTTTGAGATCTTTTGGCAGTTGCGACCGGAAACGGTGACAGTTCAAATGATTGTGACCAGGGCACCCGCGATCCTCGTGACTGTTGGCACTTTTGAGATGACATCAACTAAAGGCGACAGTTACGAAAATTGCACCTCCGAGGCCGCGAAAACGAGGACAGTTACGAGGGTCGCGACCTGGACACCCACCATCCCTGTGACTGTTCACACTTTTGAGCCATTAGATTAGGGACAATACCATGGGGGGGGGTGGTCGACACGGGACACGACACCATGTATAGTATATCCGTTGTGTTGGAAGCAGCCTTGTGGCTGTGGGCTTTTGTGAATCATGGTGCCCAATAATGGAGAGTCAAACTGAATAGAACATGAACTGGAAATTGAGGTTTTCTAGGGATTGATACTGCTCTACGGCTTGCGCCGCGCCATAACCCTAAACCCTAATTCTATACCTGCCTGTTGTCAGCGAGACGTTGAATGTCCCAGACTCGAACTCTGACTCGTAGAATAATTTCTGGACATCGCGCAGCTGCTCACCTTGTTTTGGTCTGCTTGGGTTCGAGACGTACGCTTGTGAAAGAGGCCCTTAAAAAACATGGTCGTAGCAACAGACGAATTTTGGCCCGTCTGTTGCACCTCCACATGTCATGTCCCTTATCTGCCCAGAGCCACGCACCCCGCATTTGGGTAGACCTTCTAGCGACTGGACCCTGAATCTTGGGAAGCTACAACTTGGATTCTTCTGTTTTGTTGGTGAACTTCTAATCCTAGACCCCTTTTGCATCCAGCCTGCAGCGCCTCTGCTGGGAAAGAGTTGTTCATGTTCACCGGCCCAAGCGGGCGCACTCATGAGCTCACCCTAAACCCTGACACTTTGGCGCTAGCAGACTGAGTGAGAAGTGCAAACATTCGACATCACACTTGCATAGCCAGGGGTTGAGACCATGGCTTCCCCTATGTATCTTTCCAGGCCCGCTGTGCTGCGCTCTGAATGCCTCAAGTTACCCGCCCAGCCCCTAGATGCTCATGGCAGTGCGCAAGTTTACCTTATGCAACTGTCCCAAACTGCCTGAGGCTATCGCCAAAGTTTTGGCCTTGGCAAAGGCTGCGGGCGTCCGAAAGCACCGCATTTCCTGCGCAAAGGTTTCCTTAACACCTGCGAATGAGCTCGCGCATCATGTCCAAAAGTCGGTTCAAGCAGAAGACTTCCATCACCCTGCCTCCCGGCATCCTTTGCACGAAGGCTGGCCCCAGGTGGGTCTGCTTTGCAGGCCACAGCTCAGGGGATGAGTCCAATCGGCTTTGGGATGCGGAATCTCGGTTGCTGTGCTACTTACTGGCTGTGACAAGAATGGAGGATGAGCGTGTGCTCTTTGATGATGGTTCTAGCAATTCTCACCTCTCCAAACCTCATCATGACCAAATCTCCAGGCCCCTGCGAAGGAGCAGAAATGGCAACCGCAGAGAGGTCACATCTGCGGCCACATCCCTACTACCAGCTTGCCTCCTTGGGATATATCACCAGCTTACAGGAATCGTAAGCCATGACGGCACAGACTGGCCAGGCTAGGGTTTCGCGGTTTAGGGTTTACATCTTCAAGTCTCCTGCACCAATCCACCGGCAACAACTGGAATACTAGTGCAATCAACAGCACTTGAGACATATGTTTGGACAGCCCCTTTGAAGCTAGCAAGCGTGCTAGCCGTGATGGACCTGGTAACAAAACTACCACCTTCCTGGGGGTTAGCAGGGTATACTGGAATAATCATATGATATAGGGGTCATATTTCCTTATTCCCGGCTGAGAACCAGACAGCCAAGGTAAAAGAAACACGACATGGGACGGCCTTCATGGGTTGGGCTCGTCTCATGTTACATAAGAGTTCTAGTCGCATGTAAGGAATGTATCTTAATTACTCATGATGGGATATCATGTTACAAAAATCCCCCGAGATTCAAGCACCTATGCCTCAATGCCCAAACACATGGTAAATTTAGAATCTGATCTGGAGCTTACACATCTTCAGGGACGAGGCAAGCACACAGTCTTGTTTCCTGATGCACAGTTCGTCATGACCCGGCACGCTTACAGTGTTCTGTAGAGCCAGCTCAAGAGCATTCATGCTACAACAGCTCCGGTTTTGATGCGCTGGGACGGCATACAACCGGACAACCGCTACTAAAACAACATTTTGCACAGCTGCTGCTTCTACTACTGCTGTTACTACTACTACTCCTACTTCTCCTAATTACTACAACTCCTTCTCCTCCTCCTGCTGCTGCCGCTCCTTTACTCCAACAAGCATTGCGCTTAACCTTGCAATGCAGATTCCAGTTGGCCTTGCTGCAATATCGGACCGTAGTGCTGCCACAGTCCGTGCCTTGGGCAATGATTGATGAACATCGCCTCTTGCAGACCCCAGTGAAGCACTTCAGGTTCCCAACATGATGAGGTTTAAGGCAGAAATCCACTAATCATGAATTTGAAGATGACCTCCCTTGCCAGAAAGACTTGGGTGCCTCTGCTTCCACTTGCTTCTTCAGAAGACGTCGCTTTGCAGCCTGCTCGAGTCCGAACAATACAACCAAGATGTCCATGAACTGGCTCACTGTGCTGCTTGTGCGCTGTGAGAGTCTCCAATCTCCAGTCCTGGCCCCCAGTGATCCCTGCCATGAGCTTGTTACAAATTGGGACTGCTCTGTGTTAGCAGCGCTTACCGTACCGCGTTTGACCAGCATGGTGTCAGAGCTATCCACAAATCGGCAACTTTGAAATGGCAATCTACCATTGCTGGCGCCCGCATGTGCATAAAGATGACGTGTTGGCGTAGCGCACTGCTTTTTCTCCGAAAAGCCGACGGGGTCGATACGTTCGCCCAAGTCATGGATCCCCGCCCCACCTGTGCCAGCCAGCTTTGGGCATCAGGAGCGTCTGTTGCACAATGGGGGCGTCCATGCAATCATGATGGATAAGAGATAGGTTTTTCAGCCAAGCGGCCACTCCTCAGCCAGGGACCGCGTGTTCCTTCACAAGTTGGCCCAGGCCAATCGGACGGAGCGTGCATGCAGGCTTGTAGCCCAGGACGCAAGGTGCACCAAGCAAGTAGTCACAGTTCACAGACCAGCATGACTGAGGCCTCAGTTGAAGAAGTAGCTGGAGAAGAGCACGGAGAGGATGCAAATCAGCAGCAGGCCCCAGTACAACGAGGTACGGTTGAGCTCCACCTTGGCAACGTCGGCAACAAATTCTAGCCAGATGTGTCATAAGGTGCTAGGGCAGACAGCTGTCAAATCCGAATACTTGTGCCCTCCAATGCTTCGGGTCGCAGGCAGCATCGCATCGTTAGGCCGCGGCTCAGGCAGAGCCTTCAAATTGAAGTCGGATGCGCTGAAGCAGCTTGGCAGACAGGCTCCTGGCCTCAACCAGGACCATGGGAGCTCTGGTCTCGAGCTCGATACCCGCCAGGGATCCTCCAAACAGAAGCATGCAATTCAGTGGTGCCAGTTGGGCATGATGGGCGAGCTGCAGTAGTGCTCAGACGGGTGATCACGGAAAGCTGGCACCTTCCGCCGCGGCCGCGCCGCGCAGCGCTGGTGGTGCCGTGAAGTCGGCAGCTGGGAGCATCCATGCGGCGGCAGCCAGCAGTGCCAGGGTGCCTTGATTGCATGGGATGGAGCTGCTCAATCTGTCCCGACCCCTAGCTAGCCTCGGAAAACCAGCCTGGACCTCAGGTCTTACCATGGTCACATCCGAAGACAGCAGCTAATGATGGCGACCCGGGTTGGAGGCTGCGGACGCAC
>CAJNIZ010021890.1:95078-150132 GCA_905231905.1 Symbiodinium pilosum
GCAAAGCAGAGGGCGACGGAAAGCCATGGTAGTGGCGAGGTCTGAGGATGCCTACCCTGAACTTGAGCGAGGAGCTGAGATACAAACCCACACAAGTTCCACAGCATCAAGAACTCCAGCCTGCTAACGCTGAAAAATCCTGCCTTCCGTAGCACTACTTAGTTGCAAGCTCATGTGGCTGACCAGCAGCTACAATCAACGTCTAAGCCTTGGGAGCCGGGGCCAGATGCTATCACAAAAACCAGCGCCGTTTTTCTGTTGTTCAAGTCTGCGTTGCGATCTCATCGCTTGTGTAGTGAAGCAATGGCCAAGGGCTAAGGACTCCCGACTCATTATGACTTGATGCAACATCTATGGAGCTAGCGTGCTACATATGCGGCATTCAAACAAAACCATTTCTGCGAAACATCTTTGCAATACTGCTGCCGTGATTGGTGTTCTTCCAACCGTTGTTGGATCACCGGCTTTATTGCCCTGAATACCATGTTGAATATGGTTATTGCTCTTGCCTTTACACTTGACATGTATAACTAGTTCCACTGATTTTCTTGGTCAGCTCCGCCAAACTGTCAATGGAGATTCTAAAGCGGACCCATATCTTCTAGAAATCCTTATGTGGCTAAGCACCAACAGGACTTGCCCTGGCTTGACCGCGCGCGCCGCGCGGTCGCGGTTTGGCCTCGGCCTGACGGGGAATTTTGATCTAGGTAGGTTTATTTTGAAACGCTGGTGGTGAGGATAACACCAGTGTTCTCCATATCTATGATGGGTATCAATATAAGGGACTTAACATTTAACCCGGTTATGGCTTGCATCTTTCTTTACCTCATACTTGCTTGATACAAGGATAGTTAGAAATGGCTCTGCAACATCATGGTTTGCACAATCTTTTCAGCTGCAACCCTGTCGCAGAAGCAGCAGAAGTACTCGCAGTGATACTCATAGCAGTGGTAAGAAGAGGAATAGTCAGAGCAGGAGTAGGGTCCAGGATGACAACTGCCAATGAGGACGATACTGACGCCATAAGGGCAACGTAACCGAGGGATTCAAGGACTATATAGCTCACCCTCCGACATCTCACGCCGTCGCAGAGCCTTCGCCTGGTTCTGCGTCCTCTCACTGGACTTTGACGTGCGAGGCTTTGGACGGGAACCTGAGGTGAGGCAATCTGAAAAGCACGGAGATAAATAAGGTGAAGGAGAAGCAACTTTGTCCGTCACTGTTCCAAGAAGTTGAGACCAAGCAAGCTTGCAGACAGAGCCTGCTCTCAAACAAGCCTGTATGGTGTCACCCGCAGGCTCTGCCCCAATGATCAATGTAGCCAAAGCAGGAAATCACAATCCAGTGTCCTGCGACTGTCGTACCCATTAAAACATCATGGTTTGAACCTGCGCCCAACATTCATTTCCCTCAATGCGCAGCCCTTGAGCGCAGAAACAACAGCTTGTAAACAGGCCTGCAGGTCGGTCGCCTTGCTCCAGTTCCTTCACCGGGAGTTGAGTTAATTAAACGGCTTATATAGGGGTATCATGGAACATGAAGTGGAAAAGAACATAGACAATTACATGGAAAGTACAA
The DNA here is from genome assembly GCA_905231905.1 of Symbiodinium pilosum. Classification (NCBI taxonomy): domain Eukaryota; class Dinophyceae; order Suessiales; family Symbiodiniaceae; genus Symbiodinium; species Symbiodinium pilosum. The sequence goes on from CAJNIZ010021890.1 coordinate 96,657, forward strand.
TGTTGACTACAGTGGACTCTACGCCTCGATTTGCTCCTGCAAGCTTCAAGGGTCTGGCACAGGTAGCTTCCGTGTTTAGGGTTAGAGTTCAGGCAAGGTGTGGTGCCCAAAGAATCTCATCCCCTGAGCTGTGCGCATGCCTCGAAAGACTTTTGAATCTCGTGCTGCTCGCGATCCATCTCCTGCGCTTGTTGCGCATATCTCACAGGTACTTGTGTGCTTAAAAGCAATGCCCCCTAATTTCTTGAAAGTTGGGGTGCCAAGTTGCAGTTGGTCCCTGATCCTTCCTAGGGGCCGTGGGAGGTGTTAGTTTGGGTCAAGTGCCAGCTTCAGGTCGCAGTATAGGAAATAACACTAGATAGAACCCCAGGAGAAACAGGGGCAGGAAAAACACGACAAACAAGAAGAAGCAACGGCAAGAATCGCTGAATGCTATGATTCTGAATATGGCAATTGACATGCAGACCCCGCATGAACTGCCACTTCTCATTGTTAGGGCTGGATTCATCGCAATGTATTCAGAGTTGTTGTGGCTGATGGGTGCAATCAACCAGCTCGCAAGAATGTAACAATCTCTTAGCAGGTATCCTTGTAGACAAGGAAATACTCATTGTGGGTTTCCAGAAGCAGCACGGCATCTTCCAGGGCGCTTGAAAGGCCGCAGATCTCCAAGCCTGACTCCGTCCAAGTGGCAGCTGCCAAGCCAGCCTGCAATGAAGACTGAGAACCCTACTTGGGGGTCATGGGGACTTAGTAAGTAGGTTTATACTGGGGATAATTGGGGTTATTATGTGGATTACAGGGGTTCTCAACGGACCTACTTTTTAAGCTTGCTGGGAATGCATCAAGTGTCACTGAATGGATGTAAGCCTCACATAAGGAGTGGACAAGTGAAAAGACACTTGGGAAAAGAAGCCCGCCTTTCTTGTGATCTCTTGGACGAGTCTGTTGTCGTTACGCTGGAACCACTCTATTCTCTCCGCCTTTCCAGGGACAAGTCTAGGGGTCTCGCACGCCAAAAGCACTAACGCCGCCCGGCCAACCTAAATGCTGCAGCAACACGGCTGTAATAGACCTAATGCCGCATCCCTAACGCTGCAGAACATCCCAGCGCCCAGGTGAAACCTATTTCCAGGATGACTGCCGAATCGCAATACAAATGGGTGGGCATTGAAGGGAGGCTTGTGGAATACCTCGTGGCAATTCCTGCAGAAGGTGCTTTGCATCGAATCACTTTCAGGCAAGATGCAGTGGGTACCCCAATGTAGACCCTCATGGGCCATAATTGGTGAGTAGGGACCCTCGTTCTTGGTGATTCAGGTAGGTTGAATCAAGGGGATGACTGGGGATATTGTCGGGCTTCTACCCGCAAGGTGTAGCTAGCACAGAGAGCCATTCTTGAAAATCAGGTCTGCCATTGTGAGGCCAGGCGGCTGGGAGGCTGTAGAGCTGCCTATGGAGCTCCAGCGCTCTCCTGGCACCCTCAGCAGCCTCGCTGTCACCGTAGATCCTGAGACGCTTCGTGTGCTGCCCGAAAGGAACGGTTGAGGGTTCTGCTTGGGACTTGAGGGGAACTGCTCCAAGAAACAGTATCCGGCGCGGTGCTGACGGATCGGCATCCTTTGCTGAAAGGGGTCTCCAAACGCAAGACCACTTGCGCCGAAACAAACTTCCAGAGCTTCCGCACCAAGCTCCTAGTAATATGGGCTGGGCTGACGTGAAGCCATGCACACGCCACAGCTGAACCTGCTGCTTCATGGCAAAAGTCTGACGAGCTCTCTTGTATCCTGACCTCGACATTGAACTCCTTCAACAAGCATCTGCATCCAATCTGACCCTTGCAGACAAATGCCATGAGTGGAACTTCTGCCTTAGCAAGTGAATCAGGGCTCTTCCAAAAACACATCAGCTGCCAGCATGACCAAAATGCGTAGATACAGGCAATGGATGGTGCTGGGTGCGAAGTTGGCTCCTCCTCCACCTTCTTGACACGCTCCCCACCTTTGCCACAAGTGCGGCCAACGAGATCTGCATCCACCTGCCAGCTACAGTGTTAACCCCTCTCCCTAACCCCCCCGCACCCCACTAAAATGAACTTTCTTACAAGTATTTTTGGGGTTCCCCAGAAAAAGGACTTTAGTAGATTTGGTCCATATTGGGTCCCCCTATTTTGGGAAACTACCACCTGGAGCCTTTTTAGGCCGAGTTTGGGAGTCGCTGAAGCTGGGCGTAGGTCTTTTTTGGGGGCTGCAGGGCTTGTGGAATTTTCACGGCTTCAAAGGATGGCTTTGACAAGGATGTAGTTTTAAAGCCGCAATACTATGCGTTTGGGGTTTGGGGTGCCGTTGCGGGACTCTTGACCGCAATTGCCTGTCACCAAGGCCCAACAGCTCCACTCAGGTTGCAGCAACATTCCAGCCGGGCCTCGAAAGACAGCTGGGCATCTTCGCCCATCCCTTTGGCTTCAAGCTCCTAGCAGCTTGGTGTTCAGGCTCAGACGATTCACCCAGATACTCGTTCCTGTTGGCTAATAATATTATATACCGCTAAACGGGTGAGCGGAACGTAATCACGCCAGAGCACTGGCCCAGGCTCAGACGATCCACCCAGATACTTGTTCCTGTTGGCTAATAATATTATATACCGCCAAACGGGTGAGAGGAACGTAATCACGCCAGAGCACTGGCTTTGTAAATGAAAATGGTTCTGACAAGGATTCTGCTCTTCTCATGGCCGCATCAATCTTGAACATAATCGTTGCAAAAGACAATACCAGATAGGGATCAGAATGGTGGCCATGCGCGGCGGCGGGGGTGGCAGTCACGGTGATGTTCCTTTGGACGCATCTTCGTCCCCTCCCTTATTCGGAATCTGACCACTACAAGCACCAGCTTCATGAACGTGTTGCGAACCAACATCAGCACCACTTGGTCACACGCATGTTGTGCGACTCTCTTGCCACACCACATCTCCACATTGCGACTTCACTGTAGTATCTTGATGCTATTTACAACCAGAATGTCTATGAAACTTGTGTCCAAATAGCAGTAAGAAGAAGTTTAGAAGGGCTGAAAGACAAGCAAAACAACAGTACGTGCCCAGGCCGTCATTCTCCAGACTCCTGACACCCGGTGGAAATCGGAATACGAGTCATAGTCAGAACTCCTTGAAGGTGGGTTATACAAGGGATTATACAGGGGACTACTTTAGGGGTTATTAAGGGGGATAGGAGTCTAGACAATGGCTCATATGACTAAGACAACGTCTTAAGTAGGCGCCTTCAACTGTGCCAGCTTCTTTGCGCGGCGCTGATGAAAAGCTTCAACCTCAGCCTAGCAAGCGAGGAGCAGCAAGTTTACATGGCGCAGCAGGCAGGTAAAGCAATGGAGCGGTCAGCATCAAAATAGCTAGGCAACGGCCGCTGTCGTACACTGCTTGTGATATGATAGATCGCAATTTAAGACGCATGGTGATATTCGCGAGGCTATCCAGCTCAGGGCATTTGGAACCCCCTCTACTCCCCCTTGCAAACCATCTCTGTTGGGCGACCTCCCCCTCCCCCACTTTCACCCCCCTTCCCCCTCCCCCCCCCAATTTTCGGGGCAGGAAAAATTCAGGATCCGGGCTGTAGCTGCGAATTGCACTTGGGGACTTACAGCTTCCTTGAGGCCGGGACAACGGCTCCCAAAGCTTGCAAACTCCCTCACTAAAGGCTGATGGACTAAGCCCAGCCAACCCTCTCCTTGAATGCTGGAACAAGCATGCTACAGACACGTCTGAAGTGAGGCTTGCCTCCGTTACTCCCTCGACCCTAAACCCCACGTGTCAACTACACTGCTCCCCCTCCGCCAACCGAGGCGGGCGCGCGATAGCGATTGCAATCGAGGACACAGAGAGGAAGATAACAATTGCGATGATGAAAGCCAAGAACACTGAGAAGGCTTAGCATAGGTCTACCAGGGCATCGACCAGGGCCAACATTGTGATTTGACATTCTGCCCCACCACGCGCGTGATTACGCAACGAGACAAACAAACTACGAACGAAAGCGGCTGATGATTATTCACTATTTGGCCATGGCTTCTATGATCTGCTACAACTACTCCTACAAGAGAATAGCAACAGCGATGTTTAAAGTGAGCACTGGAAGGATTTCTGCATTGAAAAGACAGCGACGGAGGTACTACTAACGTGCCTGATGCATCAAGTGGATCTTCAGCACCATAGCGGCCTTGCAATCCACTAGGGGGAGGCATGAACACTTTGGCAGCCAGGACTTCATGGGACGGCCTACCGGTTCAGCGAAAAGTCTCGAATAATCTGCTGCTTGTACGCCAAGTCCACTGCGCGAAAGCCTGATTCTATCTCAGCGGCTCTAGACGTTGCAACGTCTCCACCGATGAGGATGACAGAGTCAAGCTCCTTCAATGCACAAGCACTGCTGTGGCCAGAACCACTTACAACATCAACTTTAAATGAGCTATAGTCTAAACTCCTAGTATCCCCTTAATATCCCCTATAGTAGTCCCCTATAGAATCCCCTATATACCCCCCCCCCCTTTAAGGAGTTTAGACTATGGCTCAAATGATGACTCAAAGCCGATGCCGTGCTACCCCTTTGACTCTAGCAATCCCGGTCCTGCACCACCACCCCGTTGCCTCCCTGGGGATGCTGCACCCCAGGAGTAGCCAAATGCAAGCCTGAAAGAACAGCGGTAAGGGGTTTAAAGGCTTCAGGGCTTCTGACACGATTGTCACTCTCCATTCGTTTCATCAAAAGTTCTTTTCTCTAGAGTCAGGGTCTGCCGTAAATGCGAATACATCCTGCAGACTAATGTGGTAACGTGGGACCCTACATGCTTAGAATAAAGTGTTGGGAGGCTTTTGTAAATTACGCTTGTGGTAGGCTTATAAGACATGTAACATGTCTAATAACTGTCACGTTGTCATTCCAAACAACAGCTCGCCATCCATGGTTTCTCCCATCAACGCCCCAAACCTCCAGCTTCTAGGAGTAGTCTCAGGCGTAAATTTCTGAAGCCTATGATGTCAAGCCTTCGCTCGGATCCATACTACTGCTGTCGTGTGGCCTGTGGTGGAACGCACCTGCTCCAGGCAACCTCGCGCATCTGGGAGGTTGAGCCAGGCGTGGAGCTCCTGGAGTGTTAAGCAGGGCCAGTTGCCTTTCTGTATCTGAGTTTTCTTGAGATGATTTCAGCTACTGGTACTATGCCACGATGCCTGGATGCCAGGTCAGCACAGGATTAGGATTTGTGCTCACCCACTTGTTACTTTATTCTTCGCGCCAGCTTCCTTCTCGACGGGCACCGCCGCCCGTGTGAAGGCCAAAGGGTTCAGGGCCGGTTGCCTTTGTCAGGCTTCTTCTGCCATGCGGCTGCCACTGAGTGCCTACTGCAAACGTGTACATGTATCTTTGCCTGACTGGGTCTCCCTCCTGCAACAGTCAACATCAAACATGTGCGCGCCAAGTGAATTCCCAGCGGCTGGCTGGGTGCACGGATGGCATCCAAGGCAACCGCCATCTCCCGGCCGTCCATCATCACCAGCACACGCCCCTCCTCATCACGATCCAGACAGTGCACTCTGATAGGGTAGGGCATGAGCGTTCGATGCCAAGGAGGTGAGCTGACCCACAACTGTCCGAACAAAAACCCACAAATAACTAGTAACTAAATCTCCGCAGCTCAGTCGCAAGCTGAACACGGAAAAGTTTGATCCTCCTCGCAGGCATTGTGCGAGATGGAAGCAGCGGACCAGCAGGCAGGGCTCTCCGCTGTTGCCGGAAGCCGCCTGTTGGAAAAGGAGCGTGAGTTCCCAGGACAGGTTCTGGAGTTCTAGAGTTCTAGATGCTAGTTGGGACTGGAAATTGAAACACTTGAGATTCATCAGCCGACGGATTTTCAATGAAAGCCCACTCTCTGACGGCCATGCGCTGAGTGCATTTTAGTGGCACTTCGACTTCTGCGCCAGCGCCGAGCTGAGGAGGCGAGTCGACCGGAAATACCCTGGCCCTTAGTTCTTATAGGGACTATATTGGGGTTCTATGAGGATAATGGAAAAGAAAATGGAAACTACTATATTGGGGTTATATCTGTAAGTCTGTAAGTCCCCGCAGCCTGTCTACTCAACTCTTCAAGCACAGCCAGCAGCATACCTCTAACAAGGACTACATGAGTGGCTTGCTGGCAATTCTACTTCTGATCCTCCTCCTTCTCACCAATACAGCGATAGGGAAACCCTGGCTTTGAGAAATGGAGGTTTCTCAACATTGGGGTCCGCGCCACATATGCTTCAAAATGCTTGGCTCCTTGAAGTGGGACAGCCCCAGGAAAGGATCTATCATTGCGGAAACAACTGGAGGGAGTAAAATGGGAACCCCAAACAGGGCACCACAAGAATGTAGTAGGACTATAGGGACCCTGGTAGGCGTATTCCTGGCATGTTCCTACTACGTTCTTGGGTTCCTTGTTTTGGGGTTCCTGTTTTAGGCCCTTGAATGATAACCAGAGGCCCTAAACACTAAACCCCTAAACCCTTTTTGCAACAGGCTTGCACGTACGCCCTAAACCCTAAACCCTGATCTGCATGCCCATACGCCGGACGTGTTGGCTCGGGAGCTCCCGGCTTGGCCACACACCCCGGTCGAAGGCGACCCAAACCTTCTGGGTTGAATATTGGGATAAAGGAACAGAAAATTGAAACTACTATAGTCTAGCGCTTAGGGTTTAGGATTCTATTGGGAGAATGGAAAAGAAAATGGAAACTACTCACTATAGTATAGGGGGTTTCGCTGTTTAGGGTTTGGGGTTTAAGTTTTGGGTTTAGAGTTAACTCCTGTAATAAGGAAACTCCTATTGTTGACTATATTATAGTAAGGGTACATAGGGTTTAGGGTTTAGGATTGAAGGTTTAGGGCCCAAAACTGTGGATTGCTAATTAAGGGAATATGCGAATATCTATTGTATAGCGATTACTTAGGGATTATGTAGGGATTATATTCCTCATGGTTGCTGCTTAGGAACTTATATTGAGCTATGAGGGTATAGAGGGTTTAGGGTTACTATGAGAAGGAAACCTTCTGGGTAAGGACCATGCCAAACTTACTGGGGGTTAGTAGGGGATATGGGAATATGTTATGTAGGGATTCGATTTCATAGGGATTGTATTCCCTTATACTGGAGATGACTGGGTTGCTGCTAAGGAATTTAAATTAAGCTGCCAGAACAAGGATGCATGGGGTTTAAGGTTTCTCTAGTAAGGAAATCCTCTTATCTACTATGTACCCATCATACAGTAACTTTAAATTAAGCTCCTTAACAGCAACCCAGCCTTTCATGAACCAAAGGTGTGATTCCTAGGGAATATATGGGCATTTCCAAAAAAGAGAGGTACCTTTCTTGGGGGTCACATGATTATCGTAGATTGGGGTTCCCCTAGTTGGAAAGCTACCATAAGTCTGCTCATCCACAGGCCCTAGATTAGTTTATAGAAATTTCGGAGAAGCTGGTGAACACGGTGATCGTTCAAGACTATTGGGATCACACCACGATTGTCTGGGTCCTTCAGCTCCCAGGTGTATAACACGAGAAGTGTCAAGAAGGGGCTGCTTTACGATCAAATCGCGGCGGTAGAAACATCTGCGAAAGTGGGAGAGCTGTGACAATAGCAATGGGAAATTTCCTGCGTTGTGGAAACACAAATGCAAGAGTTGCTCAGTAGCTCTAGAAGCTTGCCGTGCCACAAGGGCATCTCGGCCTCTCGGATAGTGAAGGCCCAGTAATTTCAACAATTGCAAGCAAAAGCCTACGGAACGCACATCAGATCAAAAGAGAGCCTGCCGAGTTTGTTCACTTGTCCAACTTGATATTGATATTCCATAATTAATTCAGCCGACAAGCTCTCTCTTTTGGCACACATGGTGTACTACGACTACTGCAAGCTTCAGCACCATCACCATTCCTAGTACCCATACCATTTCCGCTTGTACTGTAGTCTAACTCCTTAAACGCGGGGTTATGTAGGGCTATATATAGGGGACAGTTAAAGGGGGTTACCAAGGCGATCCTAGGAGTTTAGACCCTAAACCCTCAACCCCAGCGGATTATGAAGGGGGAATACTAGGCGTTTAGATTATAGCTCACTTCAAGAGCTAAGGCCTTGTCAAACTGCAGGTCTCGCAAGATAGCTTCATACCACGGGCCAGCGCCCTCCCGCTTTCGTACCTTGGGGATCTCTCATCGTAGTGGACCCAAAGGGTCCATGTAGTTCTATAGTATATTACTGGGCCTTAAAGTAGTTATATGAGAACCCGGGAACCCCTTTGCGCCCTAGAAGCTTGGGGTGTTCCCAGGTAAATGGTCGAGGATAGGGATCCCTTTTCAAGGTTGAACTGGAGATTGCAAACATGTAGGCAAGCACTGGGTGCTGGTTGAAACAAGGCGAGGCGTAGAAGGTTTGCAGGCCACTTTTCGCCTCCGTGGGGTGCTATGGAGATGGAATTGAATTTGATGGCTTGGTGGGCAAGAAGTACAGGATTTCGTGTTTAGTCGACCATTCTGAAGTTCGGGCATGACAACAGTTGGTAGCAGCAAGACCGGGACCATCTCAGAACTGTTAGACATCGGCACTTCCCTCCCTAAAGCCCGAGAACCCAGAGGCCATCATCATCATCATCATCGTCATCATCATTGGAGGTCGGTTTCTCCTGTTCCAGGTGTCTAGGCTTTGCGCGCTTGCTTGGCCACGCATTTTGGGGTTCAGGAGGGCTGGATGCTGTCCTCACAGACGCCATACTAAATCTCTGCGTCTTTGTTGTACTCTAGCTTTATGCGATTCTGACCCTTCTCTGGCCCTTCTGGGCATGAACATGTGTGTGGCTTGGGTGTTTATAATGGTTTGATGCAAATTGATGCAGGTTTCTTGGGTTTTTGCTGATGGTCCTCGGGTTTAGGGCGGCTGCTGGTTTATGATGCAATGCTAGCTTGCTTGGGTGGATTGGAGTCTTACGCGGGGATTAGATCAGTATCTTGCCTTCTGAGCCAATCGAAGGCTAGTTGTGGGCCTCATCAGGATTTGCAGTGTTTGAAGCGGGCTCAATAGCGTGATAACGAGCCCACAAAGTGTAAGCACGGAATTGAGAGCGAAACTATGAACTCAGTGCCCCGCAGAATTGTTACGGCCCCTGCTTGACCCCATGTTTCACATCTGGCTTCCTGCCCTTGGGCCCCTCGGCACTTATCCCAGCCCTTACAATTGCTGTCAGCATACTTTGGACAGCGCTCTTTACAAACCTAAAAGGAGGCAGCTCCACAACGGCACGAGGCTCTCTTCTCTCCTAAGAACCCCCAAGTAGATCGTGAACTAAGGGAACATGCAAGAAGCTAAAGCGCTGATTGATCGATTGATTGATTGATTGATTGATTGATTGTTCATTGATTGACTGATTGACTGAAGCCTTTGAGCAGCAGCGCTTTGCCTACTTAGGCAAGGCCAAACTATCGGACGGCTGCAATCTTGGCAAGGAAGCTCATCACGATTGTGGCAAGATTGGGGCCAGTTAGCAGCTAATCGTTTCTGCCAGCTGTAGAAGAGTCGAGGCTTCAGACAAAGCAGGATGGCATCAGACGGCAAACCGCTGCAGAATTTCGTGCAAAGGAATCTCAGCAGGTGGGTGTTGGGTCACATTGGAGGTCTCTCAAAGCAAGGCTACTTAGGCATCCGGGGAACTTCCACAAAGGCTAAGTTTCGCGGCACCCCTGGCGCCATTGGACCCTACGAATGAAGCCGAAGAATCATGGCGCGTGGTGCAGCTTATGCGTGTTCTGCCTTGTTGAGGAGTCGTTCTCTTTGCCTCCGAAGCTATCGCTTTGTTTTTCCATTGTTTGTTCATCGTGTCGTACAAGCGCAGGGATCTTGATATCACTGGCTGATGGCGTGTGTTAGCTTCGGTTGGATGCAGAGTGGGGATCTCCTGTGGCTGTTGGTTTCTGATTTGGAAGGGTACCTCAATGACCCTTTGCTCCACTAGAACTTGCTGGAACCTGCCTAATTTGCAGCTGTTCCAGGAACCAGTGTGATGAAGCTATGCCTGCGCATCTGAGCCTAGCAAACGGCTGCTGAGCGAAAGGAGAAGTACTCTGCGGCGCTTATTCCAGCTGGAGTACTTACAAAGACAACTGCTTTTCTTGGCTAGAAACATGCCTGAAAAATGCTTGGCAAACGCGAAGTCAGATCACCCATTCGAACAAACAGCACGGGCCTCTGGATCGTCTGCACGCCTTGCAGAGTCAACCAAAAGTGGTGTGTTGCAAGCATTGGGTCATGAAGTTTGATGAGGGCACATGCAGGGAACAGCCCGGAAGTCAAGAACAAAAACTCAGCCCCTGACTCGGCACCATCCGCCTAACATGCAAAACGCATGGATATGCGGGCAGAAGCTCCCCCCTTCCTCTCCAAACCTGAGAGAGAGAAAGAGGGAGGGAGAGAGAGAGAGAGAGAGAGAAAGAGGGACGCTCCCGCAAGCCGCGGGCTACCAGCTCTTAACCAGCGATTGCCCTACCACATGCGGAAAAAAACAGGCCTTATCAATTGCAAAAGACTCCTCCCTACCAGCCCTTCATTGTTCTCGTATGCAGGGTTCAGTTATGCGTGAGTAATGGGGGATATACAAAGAAAGACAGGACATCAAACGAACATGTATGGAAGAAGGGGTACATAGTTTCCATTTTCTTTTCCATTATCCCTATAGAACCCCAATACATATATATATATACACCCTATAATCCGTATATAGCCTATAGTATCCGCTCTTCCCACGCAGAGCCTCAGAGGTCTTGGACGTCAACAGGCCAAGGGAAGCCTCTGTCTCCTCTAAAAATAATTCTGCACTTCTTCTGGGTAATATAAGGACAATGGAAAAGAAAATGGAAACTACTATACTGGGGATATACAGGGTTTAGGGCAGCTTCTGCAAGAGCAGGCTGGTCATTGCCGCATCTTCTCGTTATGCTCAAAGCAGTTAGCCCTAAGCTGCAGCAAGTCTCCCTTAAGTAGATAGAATATGGCTTTGGGTATTTTATAATATCATCCCCATATATCCCATATTCTCTCTCTACTGAACAGGGACTACAGTCCTTGACGAATTTCTCCTTCTCCGCCAAGACCTGCAAGCCCGTCCAGCTTTCCGCAAGAGCAGCTGGAATCTCGAGGTTGCAGCACTTCTTTGCAGGTCAGCTTGCTACCCTGCAGATCCACTTTTGGAACTGTGCCAGCCTTCTGGAATTCCTGCTCCACTGCCAGCTTGAGATTCTCTGCAGTGGCCTTCCAGGACCCCTACGTGGAGCTGTCGCACTGTTCAGTGTCAATTTTCTGAGGGTGCAGTTAGACTTTTTTTGCAAAACAGAACCAGGGACAGGAGGAAGAGGGCAAATTCCTCAGACAGCCTCATGCAAGGCCAATAAGGCCCGATCATCCCTCGCAATACCGCAGGCCCGTAGCTCAAGCATCCATCATAAAGCCCTTGGGGTGCAGGCCAAGGCATCCGCGGCCTCATCACGCCTCGCGATGATGTGTCTGTAGAACAATTTCAAACAAAGGTAGTGAGCTGCTCGACAACATGCACCGGATGTAAACATCAATAGCTCGAAGAGTCGATATTGGCAAGAAGTTGATTATGGTTGATCCTCGACAATGGCAACACACATGCCGAAGCCAAGCCCTCTCATTACACTCCAGGCTCAGAAGCCAAGCTGGCTGAAGCATTCCTTTAAACTACAGTCTACAGCAAGCTTGACGACTTTTCTCAAGGGCGTCGTTGCGGCTCTTGGAAGTTGTGACGTCACATGAGAACCCCGGCTGGACTCCTAATTCCAGCTGCTCTACATGTTGGCTGCCCAGCTCGCTCTTTATGTGGGTCCTGTCAGGGTTCCCATGACAGATGAATTGAAACGCTGACTTTCAGCAGCTTCGCATCCGCAGAATTATCGATCAAGGCACTTGAGCTTATCTCTTCCCTCGGCCAACAAATGTGGCTCTGATTCGCCTTGAAGGCTGCAAAGCGTTGTGATGTTCATTTTGGTATCACGGTCGCACTTGTATGAAGAGTCTTCTGAGAGAGAAGTGCCCAAGGAATCATCCAAGCACCACTTTTCCAGCAACGGCTACGCAAGGTCACAGGAAGTATTCTACCGGGGGTCTGCCTATGGCTGCCTCACCCCGGCGTGGCGCGGGGTCGAACTGCACAAAATGAGAACCTAGCCGCTCATCAATCTCCATGATGGCAGCCTGGTTCCCCGAACCTTGGGCTTCTTCTTTTATGATTTTCTTTAGTATTTCTGTTACTATTCTTCTGACTATTGCGAATTGCCATTCGTGCAGACTTAATTTTCTCCAGCATTCTTGGGACAGGTGGTCAGCACCAGCAAAAATCAGAGGTGTTTGGAGTTTGGAAAGCCAATTCCACGCTTTCAGTAGGAGTCAGAGGAATCCTGCTTAAGCTCAACATCTCCTGTGCTACACTGTAAGGGGTTGCAATAGTAACCCCCCAAAGGTACGACCCAGGGCTTAAGGAGCTAATGAAGACTATATATAGGGCTAGATGGAGCCTAATAGGGTTCTAAGTCTTGGGGGGGTACCTCCGAAAGGGGTACAATTCCTATCCCTTACACTGATTCCATCACGCTTATACTCACAAAGCCATGAGCTAGACCATGCAGGCTAGAACACCATCGCCGGTAGCACTTGCGCACATGCCTGAATTACTTTCAACATCAGATGTCGGGGACTCGGGAAGCCCTAGTATACTATAGTACTTGCCATTTTCAATTCCATTATATATAACCCCAACATACCATAGTAGTTGGGTTTTGTAACTGAAGCTTAACCCCAGCGACGGTAGCAGTAGTTCGGCGCTGAGAAGATGGTGACAACTTGCTGCTCCTTGGCAAGGGTTCGGGGAGGGGTTGTGGAAACGATCATTAGGAATTTCAAGTAATCTCTAGCCACAACTCGTGGCATGTGATGTTTCCGGTGATTGCTGAGAGATGCTATCATGCCTCAAGCACATGAACCAAGACTTGGGTACGCTGTTGAGATCCACCCTCTCACCCCTGTTCTTGCCGGAAGCTTCATTAGCAAGGTCTTCTGATTGCTGTTCTGCTGGGGTTATCTGGGGTCTTCATCCACGATGACCAGACTGCTGCGGCTCGAGCTTCATGGGTCCAGTTGTACCCCTCCATGACAAGCTGGTGCGCTCTCGCGATGAGGTTCAAGCCTTACTGAACGGCATCATTAGAACATGCCAGGTCCAAACGACCTACACTGGTTTGGGTCCCGTGGCGGCGTGCGGATGTGCTGCTTGCAATGCCCTGCACTGGACAGCACATACGCAGGCACTCGCACCACCTTGCTCTCACCGGCCCTTCCTCAGAGCCCTGAACACTCACCTTCCACCAAACTGCATGTCCCTCCATCAGTAACCCTGAAGGAGGGGAAAAAGGTCTAGAAGCCGTTCGACTGGTTGAACTTCTCGGACACATCCTGCCCGAACGTGTAGCCCGCACCTCTTCAACTTCAGTTTGGCAGTCTTTCGGGCTCAGGCACTTCGGAAAAGGCATGAAAGACTCAGGTGTCAAACATCTTCAACTTCTCACCTCGAGGACTCACGCCCCAGCCAAGACGGTCATCAGGGTCACCTCAGTCAAACATGCGAAAGCCGTACCAAGGATGTTACTCAAGTGTTCAGGGTGAATAAAGACAGTCTAGCCTGTGACTGGACAACAATCACCTTCCATGTTTCCCGATGTTGAGGAATGATGCCGCACGTTCACGACCTGCCTGACTGCTGATGGGGTACTTTTTGGGGGTCCCCATAATAAAGACTGTAGTGTTTTGGGGTGTATATTGGGGTCCTCCTATTTATTTCGGGAAACTAGGCCTGCTGGCATACCCCCTTGCCTACTGAACATCAACACAAAACTCGAGGTCCTGCAAATCACGTGGTCACCCCTCCGGGTACTTTCACGAATCCAAAGCCAGAAGCCGCCAAGCCTATGAACATGAATCCAGTAAGCTTACTAGGTCTCAGTAGGGAATAACAGGAAAATATCATATGTAGGGATTATATCTGGATTCTGTTCCATTCTTCCCTACTTAGAACCAGCAAGTAATATCCATCCTGGAAATTCCTCAGGCCGTTTTCCTCCTAAGTATAGTGATGAGAGTACAGCAGGAATACTGATATAATATTGCTCGCAACATAACAACAATACTACAATAACGTGGCCATTGCAAATTGCCGATTGAGGCTTCATGGCCTTTTCTGGCTTGTTGTTAAGGAACTTGAATAAAGATACTATAGTTACCATAGCAAAGGCAATCCGATTCTCTACTATATCTACCTATACTATGGTAACTTGATTTAAGTTCCTTATCAGTAACTTGGGTACTGCCCCCACCCAGTAACAGTCTATATTAGGGGTCCTATTAAGGGCTATATATTACAATATTAGAATCATTATCCAACTATTACTGACGGGGGGGGGCAGTACCCAATCAGTAACCCAGTTTTGAGCCCAGACACTCCACAGCAGATCGCACATGGCGCCTTCGTGGGGAACTTCCTGTATCCTGTCCAGCTTCCTGACCTGAGATGACGTTTGGGGTTTAGGGTTTTAGGGTTTAGGGTTTGGGGCACACCTTTTCAGGAAAAAAAAGAGGATTATATGGGGACATATAGGGATGGGCTTCATGAGGATATGTGCTATTTCGCAATAGGGGGCCCAACATAAACCCCAGTACACTATAACTTTCATGGAATGAGTTGCGAAAAAAGCTTGGAACTCCCCATATCAGGTCTGGAGGAAGTTTTGGAGGAAATGTCCCACTACCATGGCGTTTTGAGAAGCCGGGTTTTCGTGTGCTCCACCTGTAGCCTTGCACAAGAACACATTCCCATAATGAGGCATCCCAAACCCCACCTGAGCCATAGTCTAAACTTCTAGTATCCCCCATAGTAACCCGTATAGTAGCCTCCTATACAACCCCGCCCTTTAAGGAGTTTAGACTACAGCTCACCTAGAATGCAGGATCATGAAGATATCCTGGGTCCAGTAAGTTGGTAGGCAGCATTGATAGAATATTGCATATATAGGGGGCACATAGGGATAATGGAAAAAAATGGAAACTACTACTATATCGGGGTTATATAGGGTATATTTTGGGGATATATAGGAAGGGTGGAAAAAGAGATGGAAACTACTATATTATGGAGTTATAGAGCGTAAGCAAATTGTTGGAGCAGTGCCCTCTTGCACCACAAAATCTTGGACTACGTGCTCTGGATGGTTAAGTTTTCTTCCAATGGCACCTACTTGATGATCCCACTACACCTCTCCAGAAACATCCCCAAGCAGGGATGAACATGAATGATAGCCTTATGCACGAAGCCCTGTGCTGGATATACATCCTCGCCCGACCCCACTTCTGCCGGGTGCTTCTTCTGGAACTTTCTCATTGGAAGAATCGAATAACCCTGGCATATGATGCTTTTTACAACTTTCAGCATGCCATGTAGTTCCACTCAAAAGAAACGAAGAAAAAACGTACTTGAATCTGCAGCCCCCAGGAGCATCATCTAACTTCTCGATGGAAGGCGAGAGGCCTCCCAGATAGGGTGTGGCATTCTTGGTGTGTGTGGTAGTTGAGAGGATATGAGGCTCAATAGCGGCTGCGTGAGAATGGGTACAACTGCCTAGGGTGTTTCTTCCAGGTCTCGGCAACGGAATATTCTCAGAAAAACGACAATTTGTTTTTGTCTGGGCAGTCGTACTGCAGATTGGGGGGGGTCCTCGAAGAGGGCATCCCACCCCATATTCGCGGCCCTTTCTTGGAAAGCTGGCATCCTGAAACATGCCCTCAAAACCACAAGAAACCCTGCAAGAAATGAGCTAATCACAGTCCTAGCCAAAGTCTATGTGAACCAGCAAAGCAAAAAGCCTCCATGCTGCGAGAATATCCTATTCTCGACTAGGGCCGTCAAGGGCAGGTAGTCGAAAAGGTCGGTGAACATCTTCCTGGCTAGTCTAGTTCTTTCTACAGATGCATACTGGCCGGCTCCTACAGAGTCAGGACGGCACACCTTAAACCTAAATATACCACCCCCCCTGGATGAAAGTCTTGTTCCTGAACTGGGGAATGAGGACAACAAGATAGACAAAGGGGCTTGCAAGGTTTTTGGACACCAGTCAGATGTTGCACTGGCAGCTGCTGCTGTATACCACACCCATTGGGGTTATATAGGCTTAATATGGGCGTTATATTGGGATAATGGAAAATAAAGTGGAAACTACTATTTAGGGTACCCTTGCGCCTCCCCAAGCAACAAGGCGAACCTGCTAGCCACTCTAACTGGCCTTCTGTTTTAGAGATGGATCCTGAAATGTTAGACTCAGCAGCATTATTTGTTGGCATTATGCCATGAAGCAGTTTTCGCTTGGGTGCCATGGGTACCTTGGCTGGAGCTGCTTGCAAGCCATGGCTCCACACGCTTTGGCTACCGTACTTCCGCGCGCACTCGTCGAAGAAGCCGTAGATCTGCGTGATCTGCCGGCTTTCCTGAAGCTGCCAAGCAGCACGTGGGCAGGTGACAGTTTCAACCTGCTTTAGAACCCTTTTCCCCTTGTGGTATCCTATGGTATATGGGGCATAATTATTTAATATCAGGTATGGTGGGGAGGTTCATATTGGAGGGCGGGGATTACTTTCACTTGCTCTGGGATTAGCTTTTGGCTGATTGCTTGCTAAGCCTTGAAGCAAGGCGCATGGTTCCCGCGCAGGATAGTAATTCTTTCCCGATACCGGACCTTGTAGGCGAGCAGCAGGGACACCTGAGCAAGTGCGAGAGTCTATGCCAGCTGAGCTTTTGTCTAAACTCCTTAAAGTGCCTTAAAGGGGGTTATATAGGGGACAACTATAGGGGTCATTACGGGGGATACTTGGAGTTTACACTATAGCTCAGCTGGATCGAGGCTCCATCCAACGTAGGTTGAGTGCCGACTTGAAACGGAACATAAGAAAAGCAGAAACACAGCGCCAAAATTAGTCGTCAGCATGCCTAACAGGTTCCCTTTCTAGAAGGGGACAGCTCCAGTAGGTCTTGTCCACGCTCATGTTATCTGTTCAGGTGTGGCAGGCATCTTGGCTGACCTGCTCTTATCATTGCAAAAAGGCCGCTTTGCGTTGACACACTTTCTCTTTAGATGCATGTGTGCCCTGGTACAAGTAAAGGTGTCTGTTTGCAACATGAGAAGCTGAAATGCCGTCTTTTCAGGAAAGCTGCGCACTCTACGGAGAAGTAGCCCCGGTCGACGTAGTCACCGAGGAACAAGTAGTTTGTGTCTGGGAGGAGGCCCCCTATCCGGAACAGCTCCATGAGGTCATGAAACTGACCATGGATGTCACCTGACCATCCGCAGGGACAAATCTTAATGGCAATACACACACCATGAGGAACAAGTTCATTGCAAAGCACTTCGGGTTTAAGATTTCCACATGCGAGTCGCCATGTAACCCTCGTAGCAGGACAACACAGGAGCAGCACCCACTATCACTATTGCTGTTTTTTTTTTTTTATCACTATCACTATGATAACTACTACTATTGTTGTTATTTAGTACTCAGCAACAGGCCTGAGATCGTCACAGGGCATCTAACAGGCTGCACGTTGCTCTCCTCGCGCTGTAGAAGGGCTTTGCCAGAGCAGGTATGTTGTAGGGTGGACAACGTTGCATCGCATACTCATACTACTACTATTGTTACTATGATTAAACATTTTTTGAGGGTGAAATGATGAGGCAAGCCAAGCACTTTTAAAGCATGACCTTTTGACAAACCAGGCACGCCATCTTCTTTTGTTTGGCTGTGTGTTGGAGCTGAATTGCGAAGAAGCTGCTTCCAACCCTGCTTGAAAGTGCTGGGTTGTAGGTACGCCCTTGTGTAAGAGTATATGACTGAACGGCGTTGCTCGAGGCATCGGCGTCCCTTCTGAAGCTGCCATTCAAGGAAATCGACTGTGGACGTGGCAACTATGAAGCATCTTGCCGCCCTGACCTAGTGAACCTCATTTTCCTCGTACAGTACACTGTCAGCCCAACATGGACCCCAGATGTGTAACAGGCAGATATAATTCTCAATTGGGGGCCATCAGGGTGGTAGCAATCCGGCCCCACGCCCTTGAATGCTCCGCATACTCAGAGCTCCTCTGCCAGGATGTCTCGTGCCATCTCACAGAGTTGCTTCACCTCATTCTCAGAGAGGTGCTTGCACTCCATGAGTTGCTCCTTGGCGCCCAGGCTTGTGTGCTGTTCGGTTTCGGGGTGCTACGGGATGCTAGATGGGAAGAACTTCTCCCGGCCCCCAAAACCCGAAAAGACCTTTCTTATGCCACGGTGCGATACATCTGTCAATGTCCAATCTTCTGGGGCTGATGGGCCCCAGATTTGTCTTGTCGGCCATGGGGACACCCCCCAGGGTGGCCCCAGCCCAGGGAGCCCGTATCAGGGACCTCCCCCACCCCTAGGGCCACGCATGGGTCACCCCAAAGGCCCGTCGTGTCTGAGCCAAACATCGCAACGGGAGTCATAAATAGAAACTGTGGCTCCAAATCACAGCTACAGGAGCTACAATGATGGCTCCAACTTTGTCAGGGAGCGCACGAACCATGACTCTGTCACTCTGGAAATCCTTCAGTCAAGTAAGAATTACTCACCAAAAGCAGCTCTCTTTTTTAGATCTGAACCTTGCCTAGATCTAACTTGGCTTCAGAGGGTTCCTTGCTTCAAGTGGGGTCGGCTGTAAAATTGGTCTCATTGCATTTGTGAATAAGCAAGTCCCGAGATAGCATCATTCATCATAAACAATCCTTCGCAGTAGCGTTCTCCTATCAGAAGCCTTTCGCATCATGGGAACCCTCAACCCCAGACCCTGAACTGCTCAACCCACCTCCGCTCCAGATCGCGCAGTTGCTGGGATAGCTCCTGGCTTGACCTTCCACACCGTGGCCGCAGCCATTGTATCCGCAGAGCAAAGATAGAGTGTCTCAAAATAGCGAGCCCTTAGGGACCCTAACAACTTTCATGTGCTTAGAAAAGATTATATAGAGAATATTTGAAAACCTCCCACCTACCGTGTTCTTCTCAAACAAGAAGGTGCCGGTGCACCTGCAAAATAAAGATCCTCACGGGAATAGATTGAGATCGCCCTTCACTCCAAACTTTCCCGCTACTTCTGCCTACTCCTGATGGACCGAATGAACAAGCTACCAAGACGACCCTCGATTTGATCCATAGGAAGCTCTGCAATAGTCACAACCCAGATACCCATAATTCCCTACGCTTGAGGCATTGCAAGTCCTTCAGAACTTCAGGATTCACCACATCCCTGCCAAGAAGCTGGGAGTGAATCAGATGCTTTCACAACGAGCTGCGAAGAAGGGCCCAAGGATTTGTTTGCAGTTCAATGTATTCCAAGGTTTAGGGCTGGCAGTCTGAAGTCTGAAGCCCCATAGTCTGCAGCAGAATCTGAATGCTGCAGCACCTTTATTTGCAGAACGCAGGTTCTTTTGGCTCATTTCCCCTGGCCCTGGACCTAAAGACCCTCTCGAACTGAGCGCTGGGAGTCCGACTGTGACGAAGCTTCACTTGCGGCCTTGTAGGGTGAGCGAAACTCCCGCGCGATTGGCGCAGCAAGGCTGATCTTGGTCGGTATTAAGAGCTTTTGGACCATGGCTAGGTGGCTGCATCCACGGCTGGGTGTGGTTGAGCACTGCTTACATTCCTGCTAAACTTCGGCGCTATCTTTCAATGCCACTCCCACCCAGTGTCCATGGCAGTGGAGGCACCTTCAACCCTAAACCTCAGGCCCCAAACTCGTAAGCCCTTATGCACCCAGGCCTCTAAAGATTGCTGGGTTCACCTCCAAACTCCAAGCCCTGAAGCCCTTAGCCGCCTCCAAATGCTTGATCTCTTCCCGGAGGTTTCGGCTTTCACTGTCCTGCACCTCGCGCAGCCTTGGCAGGCATCAGGGCCACTGCCAAGCCATCTAAGTACTTGCAGTTGCTCAAGTTGATGTTGCAATGAAGGGTGTAAGGGCAACATGTGCTGGGAGCAACAGGTCCCATCAAAAGAAGCATGCTTACCTTTAGATCACCAGAACCAACCGTGAAGCTGTACTGGATACTTGCAAAACATCTAGTCAACTTTGATCACCGCAATCCGCTGGCATGGATGCTTCGGCTGGCGGATCTTTGTCTCGCTGCGGGCCACCCATCAGGCGTTGTGCATACCTGAGCTTGCTTCGCTGCTGCTTCATATGGGCCTGAACGATAACCAAGCCGAGGTGCAGTCGAAGCAGCTCCTGGCGGATGGATGGGCCCAGAAGGTACAACTATCCAGAGAGGGCACGCGTCTCAAAGGTTTGTTTACAAGTTACAGTCCCCACACCAGATTCCCTCTTCAGGCAATGACTTGTGCAAACAATGCCCTCCACGAGAGGCCCTGCATTCAACCAAAAACCGCCATATTGTGGGACCCTGCTAGTACCAGCATAGCGAAGTCTCCTTTTAAGAAGCACAAGCCCGCTGCTCTTGTAGGCTGGAAAACCCTGATGTCGCTTCGCGACACCGGAGTCGCCCCTGTTACTGCAACAGTGGTGTCAGCACCGCGCAAGCCAGCTTCGAGAAGAGGAACGGAAGAGACATTGTTTATGGGCTTAGCAATGTGTTGCAATTTGGGAGCCAGGACAAATCCTTTGCTCAGCTAGCTGCCACAACGGGCCCAGGGGCTCCGGAGGCTTCAGTCTGCATTTTATTGCATATGAAGCGACTTTGGCTAACATGCCTCCGTACGCTGTTATGTAGGACGACGTTCAACCTTCAAAGCTGTTCAGAATTCAGCAACTCAAGCCACGCACGCCCCTTCGAACTGTTATCGGCTATCTGCCCCGTGCTTTGCACGGTGCTCTCCCCAGCATCATCATTGTCGCGCTGACATGACACTACCAATCATTTCTAATCATCATGATGCAGATGGCTCTCCACCGAATCCTCCTGAGCAGCAAGCCCAAGAGTGTACAAGTTACAAGACTTCCGCTTCTGCCATTTGTCCCTTTATGTCAACAATTTGGCTGGGAGGCCAGTGATGAATTGCCTGCATGCAGATGCGCAAGCATCCGCTACCCGCAGGTTGCTGATATCACCGCTGAATCTTCCCTTGAGGCCCCCTGGGCAGGATGTTACCTAAGCTTGTGAGATTACTTGCCAGCAACCTGTCCGCTCCCAGTCCACGCCCCTTAAGGGCAATTTTGGTAAGCCGGGCTTTCCCGAATTATGAGCAATGAAAGAAACAGCGTTTGCGCAGTTGTCTGCCTCAAAGCTACAATTCACTCTCTGCGACTGTGTCGCCCGCGAGCAGAACTAGACAACATCTCAAATGCACTCACACAGCATGTGGTTTTTACAGCCAGGTTGGCAAGGTGGTGCGGGCAAGTGGACAGGGTTCCGAAGCCACACCTGGACCGCAGTTTTAGATTCATGCTTGCGCACCAACATATTGCAGGAGCAATGGTACAGGTTATCTGTAGCTTCTGAGAAATAGAAATGGAAGCTGGGGATCAACAACAGGATGGTCACATGAAACCGGATGCATTTCGAGCCTTTGTGCTCCACTCGCGATTTTGCTGGTGCTCTTTTAGGGGTTTGGTATGCGCTATTGTGAAATGTCCGAGCACTTTTCATGATTCTACAGGCACTCTGAACCAATCAAGAAGCCCACAGCTTGCTTGAGAGTGGATCCCAAATATATACCCTATAGTCCCTATATAACCCATTATCGAACTTTCCATTTTTTCCACTCTCCCAATTTAACCCCAATAAACCCCTAATATGCTCACATCCGCAACCTTCAGCCCTCAAGGCCTGTCCCATCTGACCTGCTCCAAATCAGCTGACAGAAAAAACACGACAGCACTACCATCTTACGTCTGAAGGGCTGCCTCGTAAACTCTTAACCCTAAACCCTGCTAAATAAACACCCTAAGCCCTTATAAACCCTACCATATAATCCCCTATATAACCTTCCTTTAAGGAGTTTCAATTGTGGCTTATATGATATCCAGCCCTGCACCTCTGACTGCAGCAATTGCCGCGGTGACAGCACCACTGGCCTGGGTGGCAGAAAGAGGCGTGAGAAGTCACCCAACAACCTTCACTAGCTCGCCATATGGGGGTTTCCCAAAATTAGGGGTATCATTTTGGGGGTCTCCGTTCATTTAATAAGGATTATGGTATTTTGGGGTCTATATTGGGGTCCCCCTATTTTAGGAAATTACCACGTCTGCGTGTTGAATGCTGCGGGCGTCAAGAAAATGCCCGCAGCAAGCTACTTGGCATACGGAATGGTAAGGTCCATTGTGTGTTTGTGCCATGCTGCTGCATCAACGTCGCTGCACTGTCCACGCCGCTAGCAAAAGAACTTACCCTTGAGCCCCATAATCAACAAAGTCGTGCATGAGCTTGCTTCAAAAGTTGTTGCTTTGGCTGGTCTTGTCTTGGGTTTCGACGAGCAACCCAGGTAATGTGTTTGGAGCATGTTCCAACCGTAAACTTGACTGTAAGCGCCAGACCCTATATAACCAATATATACCAAAATATGGTGGGCTCTCGAACAAGGTCAAGGATCGGTTTCAATCCGTCAGCTGGCAAATTGCCACAGCCTCTGTGTCTCGCCTTCCAGCTTGTTGCAATGTGTGGATTTCTCAAAATTGCTGGTTCTTCCTAGTAGGGGATAAGGGAATCTGATCCCACAGAATCCTTGTGTAATATATACCCTTATTCCCTACTAACCCCCAGCAAGTCTCAAAATGGATGGGTACCACTCTGGTCCTCTGCCTGGGCTTTCCGTATAGTAGCAGTCGGTCCCCCCTTTTTTCTTGACCCGTTAAGTAAGAAGGCAGACATCAATCCAGCATCTCAAGCGAAGAACCCTTGCGCCCCGGGGGAGGCTGATGTGATCCTGTCGTGTGTTGCTCTTCACGGCCTAAGTTTGAGAGCGCCATTCAGATGAACGTGTTGATAGAGGAGCTTTGTGTATAGAAGGGTGTCAAATGATTGGGAACACATTCACGTTGTGGCATCATCCCTGCTAGACCTCCTGGAGTACGGCGCGCATGTGTGGCCAATCAGACCTGAGCATTCAAGATCATTTCGTGGCATTGGGCTCTCGGCAATCAGTAATGATACTCACAAGCTTCAGATCACACAACGTTGCGAGCATCCCCTATGACCCCAAGTTTCCCGAAGCTCCTGTCTGTCTTGAGTTCAGGATGTGTTGAATGCACTGGATGGCACTGGGAAATCCTCAAGTACAGTCGATGCCAGCACTGAGCACTGTCAGTCATGTTGACTCAAGTCCAGGCACATCAGGGCAATTCAAACCTCGAATTTGAAAAAAACAGCTCATGGCCCCTCGCTTTCAGAGCTTGCATGATCAACCCCGATGTTTCCAACCACTAAGTAAGCACAACACCGACCCAGCAATGAGTTCGTATTGCTAGCTAGCTGACATCTCCTTCTGAGCTGGCAACTGGGAGTGCTTCTGGAGCAAGTCTTTCGTAGAATCCTCCTCAGGGAAGTGTTGGGCCAAGAGCTCCACACCCCAGCTCCGCAAAGCATCATTGCGGTGGTCAGCCAGCGTGAGGATGAACGTGCGCAATTCCAGATTCAGCTCCTCCACATGTCCTCCAGCTTCCTTCAAGGCCATCACGCCTCTGCGCAATATTTCCTGGAAGATTTTCTGATGCAGCGAGGCCTTGCGCTTGCTCGCTGCAAGCGCTGCGTCCATGAGGAGCCAAACAGCCATCTGCAGGCTGTGCATTAAAGCGGCCACCGCCTTTGCAAAGTAGGGCTCCATCCATGCAGCCTCTGGAATACCACGCTTAGACGCAACGAGTAGATGTGTGAAGGCCTCAAACCGCTGTGACACGGCTTCCGAATCTACCTCCTGATTCGGACTAAACATCTCAATGGGGCTGGCGAAGGGTTGCATTGGGGCGAAAGGTTCTGACCGGAACCGAGTCTCAGCCCAAGGCCACGCGCCCAGGATACTCTCTGAGGCCACGCGGTCCAACACTCCAGCTCTCTCGATCCAGCTCCCCAGCAGCTTCTCAAACTCAACAGCACAATATGCCTGGCGCAGACCGTAAATACGATGGTGCCCCTTCTTCTCGACCTTCTCTTCGTTGTGCGACTCCCAGCGGCTGTAACACTTGACTGGAGTGGAGCCCAAGATGAGACGGTGGTCCAGCTGAAGAAAAGCAGCCATCGCTGCCTGACATGTCTTCATGTGTGCAGATGCTCGTTGATGCATCCTTTCCCATGTACGGAGCAGTTGCTCCCTCCTGCGGTCTGATATCTGGGGCGGTAGCTTAAGCCCAGCTCGAAACTGGAGAAACTCCTGGCGAGGAGGAAAATCCCAGGTAGCAACGTCGGCGGAAACACCCAGAGTCATGACGTTTTTCACGTAGGCGCGATTTATTGTATCCTCGTGTCGCTTCAAAGCCAGCATAAAGACCCGGCCAAGCAACTTGGCATCTATTTCTTCGGAGTTTTCTGGCAAAGGCCCAACTCCAGATACCTCGGTAAAGGAATACCCGAGCATCTTTGCTCCACACCACTCCGGCAACTCTTGTCCCTCTGCCACCATGGCTGTCACTTCCAAATCCTCAGTGAGGGCCTCTTCGTTGGCAACTTCCCGGCTGCCAGTCAGAAGCTTGACACGCTCAGGCGAGATCCGTAGCTCACAAGCTACCCGCTCTCGCAACTCCGCACCATTGCCCTCGAAGTCCTCAAACTCCTGGGATAAACTTAGGGCCCTATACATATCTCTTTCTTATGGCTTTTCAAGGAATATTATATACGGGATAGTCCACTATACACAGAAAATTTCCCAGGAATATCCCGGACTCCACCACCGGCTTGCCACTCAGCAGCGTTACCCCCAGAGCCGGCATTGCCCGAGCCGCACGTTGGCCCCCGCATTCGAGCAAGATTTTTGGGCTGGATGGCAAACGGCACATGAGCTACAAGCAACAGGTATGCCAAATAATCTGTAAGGGACATGGGCTCCTATTAAAAAATATATTGCGGACTATACTAAACTACCAACCCCTATGTCCGAACCGAAAACCTGGAACGGCAGATCGTCCTATGGTTATGAGGGAATAAGGGAATATCATCCCTACATGAAGTACTCTTATATTCCCGACTAAGAACTACCAGAAAGTAATGCTGGTCCTCGGTAATCTCTGGAGGCTTGTATTCAGCTCCCAGCACCTGAACAGGTGCAGGTCAATTTGGGTCCCCGCCTCCGACCCTGGTGATTAGATGTTTAACTTGGATGTATTTAAAAAGGGCTTATATATTATGTTTATAGAGGGGCTGTATATAAGTTTTATAGAAGGTTTACATAGGCTTATGGGTTGTATTGTATAGCAGATTTACAACAGGCTTGCAGGGTTTTCTGAAGGGTATCTAGAGCGTTATGATGTTTCAAAGTTTGATCGAATTTTTGTCCAGGGCTTACACAGATAGAGGGTTGCTGCGAGTTTCTCGTGTTGACTGGATGCCACTGATCTGAGCAAGGCAATAATGGCACGACGAGGGGCGACTGAAGTAGTTTCTTCGATGACAGATCAGGAGTCGACGAAGCGAGTTTAATCATAAGTTCATAACAATGTGTATTGGCTGTTCTCTATCTGAGATGAAACCTATTCCGTCATTGTCGTGCAGATCTTCAATGCCAGCCCCTGCCTCGTCATCAGCTAAGCACACAAGGCTTTCAACAAGTACAGCATCCAGTGCACCTTTTGAAGGTTAGCATCTCCCCAGTCCTCTGCCATGGGCAGGCAGCCTGAACAGGGAATTCAAATGGATGGAGAACAAGCTGGCAGTGTCACGTCGCTTGGTGGCTTTAATCATCCTGTGATTGTGTTTTTGCATCCTCCTCTGGGCTGACCCTTTGACACTAGAATCTCTGCTAGGTTGGGGGGCAAGGCTGGATGGTAGCATGTATTTGGATCAAGCCCTCCTCGAATTACAAGCTTGCGTCCTGGCCTGCCAGAATAGGTTCCAGTGGTGCCATTGGGTTCCTGTCAGGATCGGGCTCCAAGGAAGTTTAGTGAAAGATCTTTCCTGGCGTTCAGTTAGTTGGAGTGTGAAGACTGCTCTTTCTAAGAATTCGGGCATCCACTTCGCCTGGAGCAGATTGCTTGTTACAGTGTGATGCATTTGCAATAGTCAATAGTTGCAACTGCTCAATCCTGCCACCAACAAACTGAAGCCCTTCCCCCGTGGCCTTGATCATTCCCAGCCCCAATCAGACGCCGCCGCCACTGTCTGCAGTTACTGAATGCTGCCAAGTTGCTCTGGGTTGTCTCGAACCTGTGCACGCTTGGCATCTCTGCGGCATGTTTGACACAGTGAATCTACACGCGCAGCTTTATCAGAAGCCCTGCAGTTGGGCTTGCATGCTCATATGTATTCTGTAAGGGGATTGCAGTAATCATAAGTATAGCAATAACAAAAACAAAAATCAAGGACTCATACCAACAATAACAAAGTAACAATAACAAAAAGAAAAAAACAATAACAACAATAGCAGCCAATCTGAACACCAATATCAACAATAAAGCCTATAAACGGAACCGTGCGGATAAGAATAAAAGTCATGGTACTAATAACAGTATCAAGAATCCAAATGATAGTGACAATAATCGTTACGGATCGGCTCGTCCCCTCGCAAAGGTGCAGGCCTTCTGCCAGAAAATTTGGACTGGCACGGTCGACAAGCCCAGACGTGCTGCCAAAGCGGAATAGCTCGGACTCCGAGGATTGTAGACATGAAAGGTGCCGCCGAGAGCAGGAACGCCACGCATGGCAGCGTTTGTGATCGCCTGCTCAAACGGAAGTCAAGGTGGTTGGTTGAAGAACTTCTGTATCTGCACCAAACCCCTGCCCGCCTCTGCTGCATAATCTACTGGAGTCCAGTCGCAAACGGCGCTGGACTCTGGGCAGCAGCTTAACTCAAGGCAGCTCCGCAGAAAGCGATCGGGGAAGAAGTCAGAACGACTGGCACCTGTCTATTTCTGGCTGTCATGCTTCACCATGCAGATTGATCTTGCGCACCCTTGCAAGCGTAGTCGACGCATCAAAATCAATCTCAGCCCCTAGACCTCAAGTATGTCAGGAACTCATGGGCCAGCCGGCTGGCTCATCGAGCTGGCCTATCACACCATGTTGCGGGCACCTGTCGCGGAGCTCCCGCAAAGCATGCCCGGCCGGAAAATGGCGCCACGGAGTCCGCGAGATAAAGCCTCCCCAACACTATAGGTGGCTTGATCTGACAGTTGCTGGTAGCTGGTCGCAATCCCTGGGACAGCAACGAAAAGCAACAGAATGATCGCCATCCCGTGAATATGGTTTAGCACCCCATAGATGTGAAAACCTGCGGTCAAGGCGCAGCTTGCACAAAAGTTTCGGCTGCCAGCTTGCTCAAGACATAACCATTCTGCACCTCCTGCAACACAAGTCTGTCAACAGGTGATGTCCGTCAAAGGGTGACAAGGAGAGGGATTTACAGTAAGATCGTAGACGTGCACCAAGTGGCCTTCTGTGGTACTGACAACATGCCAACATTACCGATACAAGAGCAGAATGAAATATGGTCGTCGTGGTGATGGCGAGGCGCGAAGGAGCCACATCAATGCTGACCCGAACTGCTGGTGCTTGGGGCCTTCCCACCCTCATGCCTCCTCCCACCCTGTATTAGCACACCTGAATGCAGATCTACAATGGGCTGGATACGGGAATTCCTCATGCAAGCTCGACGTTCGACAGATTTCCTGTTAGTTCAAATCCCCTCCCGGGCCCTCCCCCTAATGTCCTATTACTAAACACCCCCACACCCCCTAAAATGTCAAATATTCCCAATATACTATAACATAAGGGATTAATCTCTACTCCGTGAACCCTCCAAACTTCGCAGGCCCAGCTGGCAGCTAGCAACTACCAGCAGAGGGCCCTCAGAGCCTGACGGTTCTTCATGCCGCTTTCGCCAGCAGCCAGAGAGATGGTGGAAATGTGGTAGAAAGGAACACCTCCACAGAGAAACCGTCTCACCCCTACATGTGCACATCTACTTACTGGTAAATACATACTGAATCTGACTGGGTAGATCTCATGTGCAGCATCCAAGTCCCGTGAGCCAATCTTAGACATGATCTCTGGCCGGGTTGCCTCTTTGCATTGCAATCTGGACCATCTGCCAGGTTCCGACGACATTGGTCGGTCCTAGGGATGGAGGCCGGCCTCCTTCTAAAGTTTCTAAAGCATGGTTTAGTTCTAAAGCATGGTTTAGGGTTTAGGATGAATCCGAATTTCTAAGATACCATTTGGGTAATGTACAGTGGGTACTTCTCAAGAGGGCGTGGCGGTATGTGAGCCATACTCTGACATTTTTTAGGCAGCCAGCAGAAGCGGAGTCCTGGCAACTCCTCGCCTGCGCTGCCAAGCTTTCAGCGCTAGAGCTTATAAGAATGGGGGTTTCCAGAACAATGGGGGTAGCATTTTGGGTCCCCATAAAGAGGATTATAGCATTTTGAATTATAGGTTGGTGTCTCCCTATTTAGAAGCTACCGCAAAAAATGCATCCCACAGCAAAGGAAAGTGTGGTCGTGGCTCGAAGCTGCGCGTAGCTCAGAGCCCAGTTCACGACCGCAGCTCCGTGGAAAATTGCATCCTAAGGCTGCGAGATGGTTCTACTTGGGGGGGGGGGGTCAGGGGGACCTAGTAATAATGGAAAACAAAATGGAAACTACTATTTTGGGTTTAGTGTTTTTTTTGGTTTAGGGTTTAGGGTTTAGGGTGGGGGGGTTCAGGGGGACTTAAGAAGTAAGTTAATAACGGGGATAATTGGGGTTACTATGTGGGTTATAAGGGTTATCAGCCTAAGTCCCCCTGACCCCTCAAGTAGGGTTTGGGGTAGCAGCAAATTTATGGGGGGAGCTTGTGGTCGATTCAGCAATGCCCAGATCTTGATTCTGAGAGCGAAGGACTACCTAACAGGCATGCCCCAACACCGAATTCATGCACTTCCTTCTAACCGCAACCTGCAAGTCCTGGAGCATCAGCTCCCTTCATGCGTGATGTAATCAATTACGAGTTGATGGGGCTCCTCATGTCTAGGGTCTGAAGGCAATGTTCCAGCACCCCCTGGCTAGGGAAACCGGAGGCTGGAAGACAGCATGCCATTAGAATCATGAGGAAACTTCTTCCAGGTTCCATGCACCCGTGACATCGTACAAAAACTCGGCCAACCCTGACAAGGCAAAGTGTCAAAACGCGTGCCCTCCAGCTCGGCAGTCAGTGAGGCATGCGACACATCGCCCACCACTTGCCTGAGCTGCGTGCTCAGCGAGCAATCGCCCTCGCTTGAAGCCATTCTGTTGATGGAATGCAAAATCTGGCGGCACTAAAAACGCTGACACTGCAGCACCGGCTTCTCTACAAGATCAGGCGACAACCTTTTTCTAATTTCTTCGCACTGAAAATAGAAAACTCAGCAGCTATTACGTGAAGAAGGCTGCACCGAGAGACTCTGCAGCTGTCGGCAGCCCATCGGCGCGCTTCCGAACGAGGGCCTTGCGTGCTGGAGCACACCCCGGTGTAACAGCATATGAAGAAGCCGCAGAAAAGACGAGGCCTTCACGCCCATGAAAAAAGAAAGTTTGAAAATTCATGAGACAAGTCTTAGGCGAACCGTCTCCACGGGGATGCGTATACTTCAGTACGAAACTGCGACGGCATGAGAACAAAGTTTTTCAACATGACAGCTGCACTCTTGAAACAATCCTGATAAGTCGGTCCATGACCACTGACATTTCCATTTCGCTGCAAGCTGTCAATCCTCAAGCAGGGTAGGCAGAACTCCTGCACATAACAGCGGCAATAATAGTAATACTAATAATACTAGTATCGATAATAATACCAAGAATACTAACAATAGTAGCCACCCAATCCGGGGCGCGCAAAGACAGGCACTCCTTCAAGGCCTGGTCACAGTTCTTACCAGCCCTACTTGGAGCTGGAAGCTGCCATAGTATATTGGGGTTGTACAGGGATAATGGAAAAGAAAATGGAAACTACTGTAGTATTTAGGGTTTAGGCTCATGGGAACTTCGTAAGTAGGCTAATGATTGGGATCTCTAGGGTTATTCTATGGATTACAGGGGTTATCAACCTACTTACTAAATCCTCCTGACCCTCCAAGTACCACCCACATAGTCCCAGCCTGTTACACGGGCTGTGTAATTACAACGCTACAACATTCTGACTCTTACTGCTCTTAGCTTTCATGCTGCTTGCTTTTAATTCTGTCTAAGAGTTAATATAAGTAAGAAGAAGAATACTACTAATAGTATTAATGGGTACTACGAATACATCACGCCAAGCGGCTACCACCTCGCACTGGGCGGCGAGCAGCTGGCGAACCAGCTCGCGGCCCAACAGACCAGCAGCTCCCGTCACCAGGACTCCTGGGGAAGGCGCTTCCGAGTTTCTAGTGTTATGGGACCACACTAAAACATTTCAAGTGTTCTGATACCAAAGTAGGACTTTAGATGCCTGCACCATGAGATGACTGTTGTTGTTAGCGCTGACCTCTGGCTTAATCATTACCTCTTGAAGATCAACAGCCAACACTGTTCGAGTTCTGTGCAGAACTGGATGGGCAGCATCATGAGTGCAAACCTTAAACCTTGGACTTGTTTAACATCCAGGCCTTTGTAGATCGCTGGGACACATCCTGAAACTAACTCACAGGCTGAGCTTCTGGCGCTTGATCGGTGCTGATGAGGGCACTGGCATTGCCGCTGGGGCAGCAGCCAGGTCCGCCTCTTTCAGGGAAGTTTAGAGGAGAAAGCAGGGTCTCAACTCATTCTAGCAAAGCAATAAAAGAAGGTTGGAGCTCGACCAGTGGCATAGCTTGAAGCTTTTTGACAGGAGCGCCGCTCAAGACCCGGGCAGCACTCCGTGGCGGCGGTAATTTGATTTCAGAGTTTTGTGACGTCACCCATCCGCAGCCCGACAGATGTCTTGAGAGGCGGCATGGGATGCTGGGGATTTTCCACATTCCTCTTGTACCCGCAGTACCTTGCATAACTTCCATCACGCCACGACAACTCCGTCACAGAGGTATTAGCGCATGATTGCCGAGATGCGATAGGATTCGAAGCCCCTGAGCCCAAAAGTTCCATCAACTTCGTTCCCCGGGCCACCAATCAAAAACAGGAAAATACGGCCAAAAGATGACCAATTATGATGATAAAAATGCCTGCGAAGTACTTATACTGAGCATTAATTAACAAAGCCCCTCCAATCATCAAGCACATAAACCGCAGGAAAAAGAACAGCCAGAAATGACACATGCATAGCAATTCATAGTACATATCTACTCTGATACGATTTTAACTTGGCAGTTGTAATGAGCGCATATCATTTTAATGGGGGATGGTGTTGCAAAAGCTGGTGTCTGTATATACCCATCCACCCCCTCACATACTATAATCTATACCACACTGGATGAAACAATCCTAAGCCCAACATATCTTTCTAATATGGCAGTTGCCACAAAAAAAGGGGGGGGGCGCCAAAAAAACAAAAATCCTGAGAAGGCACCTCCTAAAGTCCCAAAGCTAGGAAATCCCCATGTTGATTCCTACAAGCCCTTTGCAGCCGAAGACAGGAAGTTGCAACCTCATCATCCCCCTACCCTAAGCCTGCACAAGAAAGAAGATTGGCATAGACCCTCAAATTTCCATGTTCCAACCCTTGGAAATCCTTATACACATGTGTTCCGCTTTGCCAAGACAAATTTCTGTAAGCCATTGAAAGAAGAACCCCAATGTTGCATTGCAAGGCTACGCCTCCACCAGCTCCTGAGCCAGTGCCGCGGGAGACAGCGAAACGCCACGCCGCCTTGCCTGTCAAGATTTAGAGACTATACCCTCCCCCAAACTAAACATGGAAACCAAAGGGCCCCTGTAGACGCTACGGTCTTCAAAAACAAGAGTTTTTAACATTGCTTTGGGGTTGTTGGGCTTCAGTGTATTGAGCTTGACGATTATATCCAACAATGACCCAGTTTAGGGCGTAGATGCACTTGTAGATGAGCTTGTGTGTATGTATGGCCGTCTGGATGCAGCTTTATGCAGGTAGTCTATAGGAGATTTTGGGAATAGGTACCTCTTCAGGATCACATAGGGTACTTCTGGCCAATGTTCGTGAGCAAGCAGCTGCTTTGTGGGGGCTAGTAGGGAATAACGGGAAATATTTTATGGGGATTACATAGGGATTATATTCCCTGATTCCCTACTGAGTACCAGTAAGACTATACCTCATCCGACAATAGCTGCCGGACAGCAGCAGACAATTTCAATCTTTAAGATTCAAAGCACACGATGCAAGGTGCCTCGGCCATCAGGCGCACCTTGCAAAGGGTACCAATAATGAAGCATCAAATGGCAAAGAAAAAGGAACATGCAATGGGAACTGGGATTATATAGGGGTTTAGAACATGTGGGAGAGAGGCTATGCAAGGTTCTGTCCAGGAGCGATGAAAAAAGGTCATGTTTGCATCCAAGACTTGTTGTCACAAAAATCTTCTCCTCAGTCCATCTTCACCTCTTGCTAATATAGGGGTTACGTAAGGACAAGGGACAAGAAAATGCAAACGACTATAATATATTATTGTAACTTATGATATTTTATATCCGTCGCAGCCCCCAACACTGGCCGAGCAGGAAGCATGGAATCCATGACTTGACTCTACCACCCTTGACAGGGGCAGGAAGATGAAATCCAAGACGCCATTCAATGAAGTTGAGCTGATAAGGGGGCTTCCCAAAATTGGAAGTATCTTTTTGATAGTAGGGATTAAAATGTTTTGGGGTCTATACTGGGTTCCCACTATTTTGGGAAATTGCCATGATTAGGATTCAGTTGCGCCGGGGCTCTGAAATGCTCGGAATACAAGCAACAACCCCAACGCTACAAACTGCAGCGCTGTTGCGAAACTCACCTCCCAAACCATGTGCGATTTCTTCTCATCCCTAAGCCCTAAACCCAGATGGTAGTTTCCCTAAATAAGGGGATCCAAACATACATCCCCAAATACTATAATCCTTACTATAGGGACCCCCAAAAAGGTACCCCCAATTTTGGGAACCCCCCCCCAAATTGGTTCCACCCATGGAGCCCTTCAAGCTAACAGCTGGAAGTTTTCCTCTGCCAGGCAGCCATCTCCATGGAATCCTTTGGGCGATCTCCTGAGATTTTCTGGAGGTACTATGAAATATGATCTATAGTCTAAACTCCTTGTATCCCCCTTAATAACACCTCAAATACTCCCTCCTGTAATTCCCTGTATAACCCCTGTGAAGAAGTTTAGACTATAGCTCACATGATCACCTTCATCTCCCATTTGGTTTAGGGCCTGGGGACTCTATTTTGGGTTACAGAATTCTGCCAAGAATGCTTTTAACCATGAAATGAATACTTTGAAAGACTCCAGCCGCAGCTGCCAGCCTCTTCTCGTAGCGAGCCTTGGCGTGGCATCAAGATGCAAGTAAGACATCCGGGTCTTTGGAGGGGATGATGGAAGGGTGTTACTTGTAGGGTTTAAGGTTGACTTAAGCAGGATACTCATGTTATGAGCTGTTGTTGATCGTGTCAGAAAAGCTTCCTGAGCGCTTTTCAGAGGATCCTCCCGATGGTTATGGGGAAAATGGCTTGAATAAGGGAATATCTTATGAAGGGATTATACCGTGATTTGCCTCCCATATTTTCTCCCCTAACCAACGGTAACAATTTCACGTTGGAACATTATCGAGGTCAATGCCTGGCGGATCGTGCGTCTGACTGGAGCTGGATGCTGATGAATTTTGGTGTTTTTCTGGTATTATCGCTACTATTACCATTATTACTATTATCACCGCTGTTACTATTATTACAATTATTGCCACTTTTACTATTGCTACTACTGTCATTCGTATTTTCTATTATTACTATTACTATTACTATTCAATACTGTGGATTCTGCCCCTGCCTTGGAGCCAGGTGTTGTGTTCCAATGTCGACTTCAAGTATACAACAGCTCTAGTCTCAACTCCTTAAAGGGGGTTGTATAGGGGATTATACAGGGGAGTATTATAAGGCTTTTTCACAGGGATACTAAGAGTTTAGACTGTAGCTCACATCAGCTTCAGGGCCGCCTGACACATTTGTGCGAAACCCGCAGACAAGTCTGACTGAAATTAGGGCTAACTTTCTGCACAAATGCTATCTGGGATCTGTTTAGCTCGTCAGTGCGGAAGCATGTCACTTCAGTTCTGCTCATAACACCACAACCCCCTTTGCTTCAAAGAAGTGCAGAAAAGGCCGCCTTGCAACAGCCCTTAATTTTGAGAAAGACTTCAGCTCCTGCCAGTTCGGTGACAAGTCGCAAGCAACGCCGGTCGATTGACTTTCCTTGCTGCTGCTGCTTGTGCGCAAATTGCGGCGACTTACCAAGAGCTGCTGGTAGAAAAAAATCCTTGATTGACTGTAGCAACGGATAACTTCTACCGTGCATCCGTCGTGTCTATGATGACGAGAAGTCCCACCCATAGGCCCATAGCTAAAAATCAAGCACGTAAAAAGGCCCATAGCTGAGAATCAAACATGTAAGGCTTGGGCCAGCGTCTGATTCTCCAACAGGCCGCCATTTTGAAACGTCCATGGCTCGCTTTCCCTCACAATGCGGGAGACCTTAGCAGGAAGCAACCCGCCTCACAGCTGCGTTGGTCGGCAGGCCATCTGACCATCTCACTCCGTTTAAAATGCTAAGAAGCGAGAAAGTCCAGGGACACTATTCGTGCCAAATGTCCTGGGGTTGCTTTGAAGTGACTTCAGGGACTAGTGCCTATGCCAGTAACAGCCTTGAGGCGAAAGGATCTGTGGAACCTACCTGCTTCCTGGCTGAGGACGCGGCCACCTCATGCTTGCCCATCCCTTGCTCCTCAGCGACATGCTGCATCTTGGACCTCAGCTGAGATTTGGTCATCAGCCACCTAGCACAGCATGAGAGGCTTCTGCATCACCGGTGCCTAAGCTAAAAGCAGGAGCTGCTTCTCACTCAGCGAACTCCAGGTGTGCGTGATGCAAGCTGCGGCAACTGTGCTCTCCTTAGCTGTGCAAACGCTCTTTACTGGCACCTGCTTGCCTGGTAGGCAAACGAATACTGCGGTGGGCAGCTGCTTCGCCGGAGCTGCATGTTCAAGTTGGGGATTGGCTTTTGTGCAAATTGCTTTAAGGGTATTACCTGTACCTGTATCTCCTGTGCCAGTTTTTGCCGTGTAAGCGTGAAGCATTCATTTGCTTCCTCAAATCCCTGCAAAATCTCAGGGGCAAGAGTCAGCAGGAATGGCGAGGATGAATATCTGGTCCAGCTCTGGCACGTGGCTGGCCTGATGGGTTCCTTATCCTGGGAGGTATTTATAGGCCCCCAATTAGATATACATAGGACCCCTTATACCACAGTAGGGACTTCATTCTGAGTTCTCCCAAAGTGCCACGCAGCATAGCATAGTAGCACAGGAGCAAGACATCTTGCAGTCGTACGGCTTGGCCAGCATTCGCCAATACCCTAAACCCTGAACCCCTTACTTGGACAACAGATGTGAGCCTTTCCCCAGCCTGCATCAAAGGTCCTGAAACTCAACAACATTTTGCAACTTCCAGAGGGGTGGGCGGCCAACGACACGGCAAGACAATCTAGCAGCGGGCATCCAGCACCTGAATCCCAAGTCCAGAACTCAGCAGTTAACACTAGTCAGCACCGCCAGGCAGCGCTGCTGAAATAATGCCTTCAAGAGAACTCAAATGACAGCCCCTGCTGACAAGAGGCATACTTCTCCTCCAGGCCCTCGACGGAAAGGAAAAGGCCGTTTGCCATCTTGGTCACGTTGCCTACGCGGCCTGCGCATGGCCAACGTGCTCCCAGGCTTCCAGTACAGTATCTGCTGACGCCAATGTCACCAATGTCACCATGGCGATCCCCGGCCAGTTCCTATGTGAACACTCGATCTGCAGCTGAAGCCCATCACGCTCTGACGTGACTTTCGGGCTCAAAGTCGGCAAAGCCATACCTCATGTGATGTGCAGGCCTAGCAGCTCAAGGAAGTCATCCTTGTAGGAGCCAACATCGCCTGGGTGCGGAGCATCGGCGTCTTTTCATGTTCCGTCGAAACACTAGGGTTCAGCTTGGCTTGTGAGGCAAATTCACTTAATGACAGGGTGTTCAAGCTGAAGTCACTTCAGCTCACCCTTGTAAGGATCTGGTCCTGAGCAAGTTAGTCCAGTTGCCGGTGCAGTAGAACCCTTCATCGTCGAGGACCAGAGTCGCCCCGACATATCCCTGAGCTTGCACCCCTTAGCTGCCAATACTGGCTGACAAGGCAGGAGAAACTCTGCATGTAGACAGGCATCAAACCGGGCATCAACTACACATTTGCACATCTTGCCCTGTAAGACCGCCTGAAGGCCAACTTGCGTGCATGGGTCGCGCATTCTTGCAGCGAACACGGATCTCCCCAATGCTGCCTCCTGGGCACCAGCATCTGCGGACTCATGCTACAAAACGCTCGCCCTGCTCAGAGACTGCTCAGGCTCTTAGGCTCTCAAGTCCGAGGCAGCCTTGTATATACGGACCTTCAACTGCATCCCGTTCTCCAAGCTCACAGCTGCCGCAACCGCAGTTCAATTTATGATGTACCATCTTCTAGCATCAAAACATCCGTGCGGTCGTCTGAACCCTCTTCATGCAGCCACCAGGCTCGGATCATGTCCGAGTGCAGGTAGGGGGACGATTTTGACCTTCTCCGAGCTACCCGTAGTGCTTCTTAAGGGAGTAGTGGGGGAGTGGATCCCTACAATAATCCCTATATAATTCCCAATAATCCCTATATAATCCCTAATGGTGCCTATATAATCCCCAATAATCCCTATATAACTCCCAATCATCCCTGTAAAATCCCCATGTGTACCGCCATAATGGTACCTTAAGAACTCCCAGCATCTCCCAGCCCTGGACCTGACCAGTCCATGCACTTCCTCGTAGCTACCGGTGCTAAAGGGGGATAGGGGTAGTGAATAGAGGTACCATATGGTACCGTTATATGGGTATATAGGGGGATTACATATGGACTATTGTAAGACTCCCTCACTCTCCCTCAAGCACCAGAAATCGTAGCTTGGAGCCTCTACATTCGGGTTCACGTGGCCATTGTGGGCGATCGGGCCAACCTCCGTAGCTCCGTAGCCTCATCCAGGCTTGCTCTTGTGAATGTGTCGTGGTGCTTGCCTTTCAAAGCCGCAGCGGCAGTATCCGCAACCTCGTAACAATTGCGCATCTGTGTCAGGACAGGTTTGCAAAGGACCTGGGGCCTGGCGTGCGAATCCAAGGTCAGGAAATCGAGCTCAAGACCCACAAGAACAGGGAAGCATCCAGAGAGAGAGAGGGAGAGATCCGTATCTATGCAGCTTGGCAGCTGTTGGTGACGCCTTAGCTGGACAAAGCCAGAGCAAAGCTTGAAGATCTAGCTACATTCAATCTGGAAATGCCGGCCCTCACAAGGTCCAGGACTTCAACCTACGCTGCACGAAAAGACTGTTAGCTATGCACCTGCCAAGTGCCACCAAGAAGTCACCTTAAAACATGTGCGGATGCGAAACTGCAGCGGTCCGACTCAAAGCAGAGCCGCAGAAAGTCGAAGAGCCTCTTGATGGGCAGGGGCAAAAAGCTGAGACTAACGGCCAGGAACGTGCATTTACAATGTTGCGGGTTCGGGTCAACTTCTGGGCCCAATGTTTGCACACCTCTAGCAAAGTGCTTTGAAATGAAAACACCGTGGAAGCGAAGCCGGCGTTGTCAAACGGTTCAGGTTAAGGCTGGACGCCTCTCCTAGCGCTAGCGGCGCAACGGACCCTGATGAACGGGTATGTCTTCCTGCTTGGCTGCACATTCCCCCTGCAGTCCTCTTTGTCACCGGCGCGCTCCCCGTGGAAAGACTGTGCAAGCGGCTGCCAAAGCTTTTGCGCAGCTCCTGCCGATGCTTTTAAAGGAATCATGCCTACAGCAGGCAAGACGACTAGGCCACTAGGATCCAGTACGAGGGCTACATCGACAGACACACGAACGTTGATGATGAGGCCAGCATATAAATGCCGAGAAGCAACAGACAGGAACCAAGAAAAGAACGCAGGACCCACGACAAGCACACCCACAAAAATGCGTTCCACGATGAGTGACGAGTCATGGCTGTTCGCCGGTGGTGACTCTTTCTGCCCCATTGATTGACGTACAGTCAGAGCAGCGCCTGGTGGCAGTGCTGAAATTAAATGCTTGCGCATAGGGATGTCCATACTTGAAATTCAAACGAGGTGACTAGTGTCTCATTTTTCAAGCGCTTGGGGCTCGTAAACTCCAAATGCAGAGACTCCCTTGCAGGTGGGTGGCCCGGTGGGTGGCCCTGTGCTGAAGCCGCCATAAAGCTGACTTCGAAGTGCATTGGTGGGGGCGCATGTTTTATGACAAGAACTCGCAATGATTGCACACTTGGCTCATTCGCTAAGGCTGGGCGACGGGTCTTCGGAGGGTCCGTTGCTTCACCTACTGCTTCGCGGTGTGCTTTGATCCAACCTCTTATCTCAACAGGAATGAACCGGAGCTATAATGGCACTTCGCATCCCGCTCCTATCTTGGAGCATTACGACCATTGCTACGTACCACTATATATGGATGATCTTCCGGGAATACATTCTATAGGGATTTATAAGGATTCTATTCCCTTATTCCCTGTCCCTACTAAGAACCAGCAAGCTATAACCCAAAGATAATATCATCCCTATAGTATCCCTACCCTAAACCCTGAACCCTAGTCCTCCAGCGTTGCCTCTCGGCTCTCATAAGCGCTGAGGAGCGGCTCGAAGAACCTTGGCACTCCTGGAGCCATTCAGTCTTGGTAGGGCTCTGTCCTTGTAGCTTACATGATATCTTATCTCAGGCTCGAGACAATCTCCTTTCATCCGCCCAGAATTACAAGGCTTCTCCTGCTCACTGCCTCTGGCATGTGACCAGGCACACATAAGCTCAAAGCACCACAGTCGAAAGAGTAGAAAGCCAGCAAAAGGCCTCTTCTTTGAAGATCTCTACTCAGCACGCCCTTGTTGGGAATACTCCATGGCCCAAGCTCGAAATTCGGTAGCATCGGTGAAAAGGGAGCTGGTCTCCTCAATGGTAACTCTTTCGCACCCAGAACACGTTAGCTGCAAGTGTTGTAGCGCTTCCGGCAACCCTGCCGCCAAGCCAGCAAGGCCAGCATCGCCAATCCGCTCACAACATGTGCAGTCCAAATCTAAAATTCGCAGTTGCCTCGGTAACCCTTCTCCTAATGCAGCCAGCCCGGCGTCACACAAGTTTGAACAGAATCTGAGAACCAGTCTCAATCCCTGCATTTCCAGATCTGACAATCCTTCCGCCAGCGCAGCGAGCCCATGAACACCAATCTTTGTGTTGTTGAATAGCCGTAGATCCAGAGCCTCCAGTTTGGCAGGAAGATTGGCACCTAAAGCAATGAGCCCAGCATCGCCGATTTGCGGACAGTCTGAGAAATCCAAACTCAGCTCCCTCAGCTGCGGTGGAAGTCCCTCTGCAAGGGCTTGTACTCCAGTGTCGCCCAGCGTGGGCAGCGGGAAGCAGCTCAGCCGCAGATGCTGAAGCTCTTTCGGCAATCTACGGGCCAATGTTGACAGCCCAGTGTCACCAATGCCACACTTCTGCATGCCAAGGTCCAGATGCAGCAATGATGGGGGCAGTGCTGCTGCCAAAGCAGCCAGCCCATCATCACTGATCTTCTCTGAAAAGCTCCAGGACAGCAACAGTTCTTGCAGCATTTCCAAACTTGACAGCCCGGCTGCAAGACCCGCCAGCCCAGCATTTGTGAGGCTCTTGCATGAGTAGAGATGGAGCTCTAGATACCTTAATCGGCACGGAAGACCCGCAACAAGCCTCCTCACCCCAGCATCGCCAACACGTTTGCATTGCCTGAAGTGGAGCCGGACATACTGGAGCTCACCTGGGAACCTTGCGCCCAAGGCAGCCAGGCCATCGTCACCAATGCACTCACACGCCTGAAACTTCAGCTCTAAGCCCAGTAGTGTACTGGGCAAAGCGGAACTCAGCACGTCAAGGTGCGAGTCCTCGATCGCTTCGGACTTCCAGCCAAGCTTCAATTCTCGAAGAACCCGATGACAGCAACGAAGTGCAAGACAAAGACAAGGCACAGCTGGCAGCGGCACAATTGGCTCCACCAGCTGCAAGCTCCTGTCCAAAGGCTCAGAGGCGGCAAGAATTATGTTGGAGTAATATTGGGATACTGGAAAATAAAACGGAAACTACTATACTATATTGGGGTTATAAGCTCCTGTCCAAAGGCTCGGAGGCAGGTAGAGCAGTCTCGTGGCCGGCTTTGACATTTTCCAGCCTTGGCTCGGTGGCAGCCGCTGCGATGGCTGGCTCAGCTGCAACCGGCCACTCCTCACTGCCAATGGCGCTGTCAGCAGGGGGAACAGCGGCGTTGAGCTCGTGCCACTTAGTGGCCCAACCACGGAATAGAGAGGGATCGCTGAACATCTCGTCGTTCTGCCTCATAGACATGTCTCTGCAGAATTCCATGTTCATGCTCAGACGTTGCAGCCCAGAGGGGAGCCCAGCACCAAGTGCGGCAATCCCGGCATCGCTGAATTTCGTACAGGCAAAGTCGAGCTTCAACTCTGTTATCTGTGTCGGAAGTGCTGCGCCAAGAGCAGCCAACCCATCATCTGTAAGCTGTAGGCAGAATCCAAAGTCCAGCTGCAATTTGTCTAAAAACTTTGCCTTGTTAAGGCCGGCAGCCAAAGCGGCCATTCCAACACCACTCAGGCGACTGGCACCGTTAAAGGACACATGCAGCTCTCTCACGCTGTGTGGCAAGCCGGCTGCCAAAGCGCTGAGCGTGCAGTCCGAAAGGCCGCACGAAAGGTTGGCAAAGTTCAGTTGCAAGAACAGCAAAGAGGTCGGCAAGGCCACTGACAAGGCGACCGAACCAGCATCACCCAAGCTCAAGCAGTTCCGTACTGAGAGCTGGAAGTGCTCTAAGTGTTGTGGGAGGCCAGCTGCAAGGGCTGCCAAACCTCGATCGCCTATCTTGCAATACCTGAATTCCAGATCCAGCCACTGGAGTTTGCTTGGAAGACCAGCTGCCAGACTGGCCACGCCAGCATCCCCAATTCCAGTGCTAGTGAGGTCCAGCTTCAACTGTCGTAGCGAGTGCGGAAGTCCCGCTCCCAAAGCGGCTAGCCCGCAATCACCAATGTTGTTGCAGTAAAGGAAGCTCAGCTGTAAGTCTTGGAGCTTGGGGGGCCACCTTGACCCAATGACAGCCATTTCTTCATCTGTGAGGTTCGTGCAACTCCGAAAATCAACCTTAAGATGGTGCATGGAAGCAGGAAATCCAAGAGCCAAGGCAGCAACGCCGTTTGCAGTCAAATTCTCACAGCCACTCAAGTCCAGCTGCAAGCGTCGCAGAGCACAGGGAATACACAACCCCAAGTCTGCCAGGTGTACATCATTGGGAGACATATGCGTCAAGTCCAGCTTCAGCTCCGAACAACTGGCATCTGCATGAAGGGCTTTGTGGAAACATAACTCTTTGACCTGTCCCTTGAGTAGTGCCTGCTCCAAGCCAGCTCTTGCAAAGATGCCCCCCAAAGAAGTGTTGACGACATCATAGTTGACATGCTGACAGTCCGGCTCTGCATCCAAGCTATCCTTCTGCACGATGCTGTTCAAAATCCGCCTGCGGTCCTCCTCTTTAGAAGCCTGGGCCTCGTGCAACTTGGGCTGCAATCCCCTGCTTAAGACCTCGAGCGTGAACGCTCGCTGCCTGTAGAGCTGCAGTCGCTTTGCCAGGTTCGCGCCCATGCCCCCTTGTGGCGGGGGCCCTCGTGTAGGTCCTGATTGCCGCTGGAGAGCACTCTCGAGCTGCTGCTCGGCCGCGGTGAGACCATCTGTGAGCAGAGCCGCGGTTTCAAGGCCAGGGTCCTTTGTTGCAATGTCGAGGAGTAGATGTTG
Source organism: Symbiodinium pilosum (assembly GCA_905231905.1). NCBI lineage: Eukaryota > Dinophyceae > Suessiales > Symbiodiniaceae > Symbiodinium > Symbiodinium pilosum. The sequence continues at coordinate 138,989 of CAJNIZ010021890.1, forward strand.
ATGTCCATCCTTCCTGCCACTCAGGGCAGTGTAAGCTTCAAAAGCACACCACAGGCGAGTGAAAGGCGTGGCATTGGTGTCCAAGATGATCAGCATGCCCTCCACCAGCTGCAGCGCTTTGAAGAAACTGGACGACTTCGGATCTGAGGAAAGCTCTGCCTCCAGCGAGTGCTGCCTGTTGGCATAGGCGCAAACCCAGTATGCCCAAACGGACTCTTCCGAGTCAGCCCGTGCGGACCCTAGGTTGAAGCAGCGCACTTCCTTGTGCTGAGAGACACATCGGATGAAATCTCGCACAGGTTCGCCCCACCAATGGCTGCAGAACCACTGTGGCCGCTGATTACCCTTGGCTACCAGCTCCACCCAAGCACAATCTTCTGCGTTTGTGGCTGGCATGATGAGCCAGCTGTTTACATGGTAAAGGTTGGCCAGGGCCGGATCAACAGGTTGCTTCGATCGCACGTCAAACCATTCCCACTCGTCAGCATGCTGTGTGACGAAGCTTTCCACAACGCAGAGCTGCTCAAGCGTGATTCCCCTCAGCTCTGTGCTTGCAATTTCGCAACTCCTTGAGAACTTAGCCAAGAGGTGCGTGTAGTCTTCGAACCGGTCAGCAGTCATATTCAGTTCTGCCCTTATCTTCCGAGCTCTCGCCGTTGCTGGCTCTGATCCAGGGCGAGTGCCGAGGTCTTCTGCCAAGATCTCACCGTGATTATCTAGCTTCCCTGCAGGGCTGTCAAAAATCCAAGACACGAGCCCCTTGCATGTGAGACCGCACGCGCCCGCGGCTTCGAATGGCTGCAGTGCGCAATCGATGCTCGACTCTGCAACCTTCAACTTTCGCAGCAGGTCTCGGACATCCTGAGCTGGAACTGGACCCTCACCAAAGTGCTTCTCCAACCGTTCCAATATAGCATGCTCCATTTGAAATTATGACCTGGGCCAAAATGGCTCTTCGAAGACAGCACCTTTCAGGTTGCAGATGCTTGCATATGTCGAAAACTTGTCTCTGCTCGTACCCCTGCCTGCAACCAGTTTCTGAGCGTGCTAAACAGAGTGCCCCTGAGCAACACAAGAGAATTGCTCGGCCCAGTTGCAGAAAAAAAACCATAGTCATCCCATTGCATGCGATGTTAGACTTGCTTCCCATCAGACATTACTTGTACTCATTCGGAGCTCCACGTAGTGAATCATCACTTGGAAAAGAGTAACCCGAGATACTACGGCATACGACATCTTTGGTGGACGAGGACTCCCAATTCAACCCCATAAGATCGCCTCTGCATACTCTGCGCACATCTACAAACGGTGGCCAGCTGTCCTTGAATGCCCGTGGGTTCAACAATCCTGGCATCCGCGTAGGCAGTCTGTGCGCTTGAAAACCTCGACCAGGCGCTCAAGATAACAAAGGCCAGGAGCACCATGCACAAATCGAGATCTCACATCGGTGCACAGGAAAAAAGTAAACACTTACTACTTAGGGCTCCCCACCGTGCAATAGTGACTGTACAGGGGTTATAGTAGGGTCCCATTCTACTCCCACTATACCAGTATTAGGGGGTCCTCCTGACTTACTACATACCCTAAGGGTCCAAGGACCCAAATAATAGGGTTTTAGGGCCCAAATACCATTAATGTTGTAATATTTGGGCTCTAAAACCCTATTATTTGGGTCCTTGGACCCTTAGGGATACTTTTCAGGTTTGTGCCAGCGTAACGAAGGCAAGCCGCGCAACACAGGAGCCTTGCAAGAAGGCGGCGGCCGTTCCCAGTTGCTCGTTCATGTGGGAGTAGGGTTGGTAGGCCAAATGACAAGGACCTGGATATGGGTAGCTCTCAAAATTTGGGTCCCCTTTTGGTAATAGATGATGTTGCGGCACCTGCTGGTCATATTTAGGGGTACCAAAATGGGACCAACATTTTGGGAACTACGCACATAGCATGGGGGTTTCTCAAAAAGGGTGTTTGCAGGGATGCCAGAGATACACAGGGAGTGAAAGGGTCGTGAGGTCACCCGTAGTGATTCGGTGGGACGCATTACAAAAAGCCCCAAAACCTCCCACATCATCATGATGACATCAGGTTGAAGTTCCTCAAGGGCCCAAGGTTTGCAAGTAGAAGCTAAGCCCTTACGCAGCCATTGATGCAGGCAGAACGCTGTCAGGAGTGGCTGCCTTCGCATAGAGCCAGAGGAAGGAGTAAAGCTCATCATGGTTGCCTGTCCCCATCGGCTATCACTTGGTTTACTGCGTTCAAGGACTGGCTGTATCCGGTGGCAACCACTTTTGGGGGCTCAAAAGCACGCTGGGGTCGATGTCCAGGAGATCAGCTGAAAATCAGTCACAGGAGCTCAGCAACGGGCTTATCAACTTCGTCATCCATCCTGTTCCAAGCTAAGTCACGCCGTATGGCTTTCGGCGTCCCGGTGGAACCGGACGTGAATATCCTGAGCATTTCTCGCCATCAAGCTTTGCAGGAGCGTATTCCGAAAGAGCTAAACTCATGGCCGAAACAGGGTGGGTTAATGATCGACCCAGAGGTCAAAAGAACGTGGCCCTGTGTTTTTTCTCCTACTTGGCTCTTTAACTCTTTGCCGGCGGTTATATGAATCCAGCACATGCAGCTCCTCAAACGCTGCAGACCCTGCAAACCGCGGCATGGTAAAGCTGGCACAAACGGTAACCTTGAGCTTCGAAAGTGCTTCAAACTGCACAAGTCATGGCAATAGATAAGCCCAACAGTAAAAAAGGAAAGAGACCTGTCGTGCTGGTAGCAAATGGTTGAAGTGAGGAAGTTAGAACTGGCATAATTGCTGATTACCGGATGCCTGTTTTTGGTCAGCAGGGGCACACTCAAGCTTTACCTTACCATGACTGTTGGACCCATTGGGACGGGCTCCGCACCCGAAAGCAAACTCTTAACGTTGCAGGGAATGGGCCAAGACTGGACTGTCAGCAAAACTGGAATATGAAATGGACACTGGATATGTGTGTATATATATATAATATGTATTTAGATATGAATAATTATGTGTATATATATATATATATGTATTTTGGTAAAGTATGTTTAAGAGCCCTGGCTTTCTCAGGCCAAAGCATCCATGGCCGAACCATGATAACGTCCGTGGTACAAGTGCATACGATTTCGAGTGCATCCATGACCGAATCATGACAACGTCCGTGTTACGACAGCTGATGNNCAGCTGCTTGTGCAAAAGCCCACGCGGGGCTCTTAAACATATTGTACAGAGAATTCAGGGGGTTATAAGGGGGCATTACCACGATAATGATTCCAGATTCCGTTCTGAAGCTCTAAGCCCTGACAGAATTGCAAACAAGAGCACATGTTGGCCAACCTTTGTCGCGAAGCAACTGGACCAGGCGGAAGGGACATGCCTTGCCTTGGAGTTGAGACAATCTCTCAGTTTCTTACTGGGGGGGGGGGTATATATATATATATCCTACAGGAATTATGTAGGCATTATACTTCCTTGTTCCCTACTTACCACCTGTAGGTTTTTTCTAGTGGCCCACTAATGAACGGCGACCCATGAAGGACCAAATGGTTGGACAACGCTGAACGATGCCTACTCGAACCAGGATTTGTGGGTTCCTTGAAAACTGCACTTCATTGCACCTTGTCACATTGTTTACCTCTGTATACATAGAGTATTTGAAAAAATGATGAGGCATTCCGAGATGCCGGACCAGGTCTCCCACAGCTGCTGCCGACAGGTGTGGAACCTCTGCCATATGCAATTAATTCTTAGTCTCAGTGTTACTTCCAGTGCTGCTACTTCTTCTGCTACTACTACTACNNCTACTACTACTACTACTACTCATTTTATCCGCTTTGTGTCTGTTAAGTTGTCATGTTGTCATAAGACACGTAATGCACACACCTACATACATACAAAAATACATACCTACATGCATACATACATACGTACATACACACATGCATACGTATGTGCGTGCATGCAAGCATGATACATACATAAGAATGCTGTAGCAGTGTCTGGAAACCGTAAACACTTGTAGAGCTAGGGGCAATGGTGCTGGTGTGCGGCGGCGGTGGTGCTGGTGCCGGTAGCGGCTATCCTTGTGGTGATGGTGGCGATCGCAGGGGTAGCGCCTGTGACAGAGTAACAGCACAGGCAAGGATGAACATGCTTGGAACCACAAGCTGCCTGCTCCAACTCCGACTGCTCCCCAATGGTGAGGGATGGTAAGGCCAAGCGCAAGGCTGCAATTTGTGAACCTTGTAGTCTCAATAGCTGCTGACAAAGCTTCTACACATGGTTTTATGGCATAGTTCCAGTGAGAAAGATTCAAGCTGGTTGCTTACAAGTTTGGGCCTGTGGGTTCAGGGCTGCAGGCAATGTGAGGCAGGCTGGGCATTTAGAAGCTTAGTGAGAGCTTTGCAATCTGAACCATGACTCATTGGACTTGTGACAACAAGCCTGCAAGCGCCTGAGCTACTCTGGAAGTGCATCTGCCAGTATCTAGTCCAGCATGCCAGGGCGCGCCCCAGCGCAAGGAAACACCACCTCGGCTAAAGACCATGCTCGGCAGGCTGTTCATCCTGGGAGGGGTCCTGGCGCTAAGAGAAAGGTCCTAGCAGCCCTATAACATGCGCGGGCGAGCGTCTGATTTGCCATGCACGCCAAAAAGCAAAGGAACGCTTCGAGGCAAGTGCTGCCGATCCATGCAATCCTTGGATGACTACCCATTCTACATGTCGCTTACTTTGCAAGACCGCTCGCCAAGGCCAGATATGCCAGGTGTCAAGACATCCTCATCTCGCGCAACCTGCAATTTGGAAGGGGGCGCTGCAGGTCTGAATTGAAATTGCTCCAGAAATCCAGATGCCTTCAGCACTCTCAACCCTGCTTACCAGTTTCAACTGCAATCCAACATCGCCTTCCCCTCCATCGCCGCGGGCTTTCGTGTTTGCACACAGCGGGGCAGCTAGCCCATTCTTTCTAGCCATTCACTGCAACATCCCCCCCTGGACAGCTTCATAACACAGAGTCGCCATGAGACTGTAAGATTGAACACCCCAAACAACTAGCAATGGTAGTAATACAAATATTGGGCGGAATAATAGTTATAATGTATCCTGACTGCCTGGCTCAATCACTACCCAACCTTGGCATCCAAGTCATAGTGAGAGCGAAGAGCTGAGGAGAAGCTGCCGACATCTTTCCTGAGTCTTCATTTGGAGATTTCCTAAATCAGGGGGGCCTCATTGGGCTATTGGGGTCTGTATCGGGGTCCCTCTATTTATTGGAACTACCATTTGAAGGTGTCTAAGCAAGGCGCTAATATGAGGGAGCCTAGCCAATCCCCAAGGAGTTTGTAGAGGTACTTCTAAGGGCTTATGCAGACGTTGTGTCGAGAAAGTCGGCAGTGACTTTCTGAAATGGCAGCACGGCTTTACAAGGCTTTAGTGCTTGTGTGGGTTTGTCTGGTCTGCTTGGAACATGCAGTTACTGAGGTTCTCAAGTTTCCGCACTCAACGTGCGCAAAAGAAACAGTTCTGTTCAACATGGTCCAGGTTCCATAGCGAGGCATATGAGAACTTCCTGAGGCGGCAAGATTTGGGTGTGGAGTGCGCAGAGCAGCTCCCACAAAGGCGTATAGTGGAGAGATGTTCAGTGTGTTTGGGGGTTGAAGAACGGTTTGGGTCAGCAACATGTGAGCACCATCTGTGGCAGTTGCGGTGTTGGCCCATGTGCTGCAAACACGCGGGAACGGAGATCGAGAGAAGGGAAAAGAGGGACAGCCAGAGGGGCAAGAAAGCTCAGCCACCCTGCAAGCAGCCCTTCTGTGAAACATGCAGCCAGTTCATCCCTGCGACTCCTGAACCCACTTCCCTCGCAGGCCCTGCCCATAGTGTCATCCTCAGCACTGCTTCTCTGTCCAGACCTCTTGGTTAAAGCGGCTGGAAGCACTCCCCAGCTTTGGCAGCAACCGCTGGCTCTGGAGCAAAGGCGGTGGCCTCAGCTGCAGACCCCAGATCTTCTACATCTAGAAGCATGCTGCAGAAGCTTGGGGTTGGAAGGAGAGGCAGTAGTCCTTTTGGAAGCCTTGGGTGTGTAGCAGATGTCCCAAGACAGTATGTGCAGATAGTTGGATCAACATGAAATTTTAACTTCCCATGATCAAAGCTGGGCAGAGTGGCAGGTTTGCAGCTGTACCAGTTCGAGTCCAAGCTTCCACGCGCGCCAGGCAGTCGCGCAAAGTTCCACTTGGAGGCAACAGCTCGGCGCAGAATGCCTGGAGGTTAGAGTGTAGGGTTTAGGATCAATCTGAAACCTGCATAATCCGAAATTTGCTTTCATAGCCACATATCGCAATGCAGCAACAGGAGGGACTGGATAGACTTGCGTGCCACAGCTCCACTTCGTCACATGTTCAGCAGCCATGCTTTGGGGGATAGTAATAATAGCAGTGATAATAATAGTAGGGCTACACTGATGCAGGCACTACCCTTGATCCAGGGAATGCACGCACGCGTCCCAGCTCACAGCCTCTACGCCGAGGAGGAACACCGAGCCCGACATGGAGACGCGGAGGTAGCCTATTACAACATTATTACATTACTGATTACATCTACATTACTACATTACTCATATTACTACATTACTATATTGCTGATTACATTCTTATATCAAGTGTAGAGGCTTCCATGAAGCCGCAATAGTGATTTCTACAATGCGGCCCAAGTTGTGAGCATTTTTTGTTTCAATGAATTCCATGCGGACTTCAGGGACTCTTTCAGGGTCATAGCAATACAGGTACCAGTGCCATGAGCCATGGCTTGCATATGCTTGTATTCAAGCCTGGCAATATATCAAAGCAATAAAGTATAATGCAGCGTAGTATAGTAGTATGTTATAGTCTACTATAGTATATTATTCTATAGTATGATACAGAATATTATGGAAATACATTACAGTATATTATAACATATGTTATATTGTAGTATCTTCTATTATCATAGTAGGCCAGTTCCCCAGCAGGTCACGGCTCCGTCGTCCAACTCGGGCACGAAGGAGATGAACCCCAGGCTCCAGGGAGCAGTCCAGCAGCGGTGGGTGCGACCTATAGTAATGAAGTACTATAGTAGGGTTCAGGTTTTAGGGCTTAGGGTTAGCAGTGTAATTAGTAATATAGTAATATAGTAATGTGGTGATGTATTAACATTGTACTGTAGCAATATAGGAATGTGGAGTATAATAATTTGTAAGCATGGGCGCGAGATGGACAATGGACAGGGGTGGATCTGTTGCATTTACGACTGCTTGGCTCTTTGTCCTCGGGAGTTCAGGAAAGCTTGCCAGGTAGGAGGAACGGAATAGGAAAGAATTCGGATCATACCAATCGCGCTCAAACCTCCAACTGCGGCGGGAATACGCAGGAGCAACCTGTCGCTAGCCACCTTGAGGCAGCAGCTTTCCCCAAAATAGCTTCTTAAACGCCATATCCGAGCTTCTCTGACGTTGCTCCGTGCCATCGAGTGTACGAAAGAAAGACTTCCACAGACCAAAAGCTCTACATTTCTCTCAAAGGACATGCAGTCTTGAACAACACAGCGTGTCCTGGGTAACCCAGACCCCTGATTAATGAACCCCCTTGAACAACAGTGTCCCAGCAGCAGGGGGTGAGGTTCGGCTTCTGCGCTCCGCGAAAGGCAGCCGTAAGCGCGTAGAGCGAGCTTGGCGCCTGCCTCCCCAGGAAGTTTCACTGCCTTTGAGTTTAGGGTTTAGAGTCCCTGGGTTGCTATCAAGGAACTTGAACTAAGTTACCATAATGAATGGGTAATATGTGCAAAACGACCACATGCGACTACACACCATCGTGCGCTGCGGCCCACAAAACCATTCTACTATATTCTGCTAGCAATGAGTTATCGACTGAACCACTTGAGGACCAGGGACCATGTTCGCCAGTTTATGCGATGGCTTTATCTCTGACCTGCTTCGCTGGCTTGCTAGTTTCAATTGGCTCTATCATTGACATGCTTCACTGGGTAATATTGGGGGTTATATTGAGGTAATATATTGGGGATAATGGAAAATAAAATGGAAACTACTATAGTATATTGGGGTTATATAGGGATTGGCTTGCTAGTTCAATTGGCCTGAGGTCTCCTCAGAGCATGGCTGCGCAGGGCAATCTTGTCAAACGGCCACAACTAATCACCCACTTCTCAGTAATCTTTACTCTGCCTTGTAGCTATGCACAAAGAGAGCATGGGTTTTCCTTCTAAGGCCTTCGAAGCTGTTCATGCGCTGGTCACCATGTATTTTACATCAAAAAAGTACCTTTCATAATTCACCACCCCCCCCCTCCCTCCCCCCCACCAAAAAAAATACAATCATGCCAAACTGCCATTTGGAGATGGAATTCAAATTGAGTTGCATCGACACTTGCAGTGTCGTCTACAAGACGACATCATATATCAGATTATCTTCTCCCCCACCTATAGCGGTATCATTTCCCAAGATGCCTGCTCACGTCACCCTCAGTGGCCTTCACTCAGACAAGGGAGGCCTGGCCTCGTGGGGTTGCACCCGTACGGCCACGATCACATCCTGCAGCAGGCTGTGCAGTGTGAACTCTGCCGCTCTGGAGCCAGCCGTGATTTTGATGGCTTGCAATTGCTGGCCGTGATGTTTAGAGACATTGCAAGGCACAAGCAGGAAGATAGGGCAAAGTAATCTTGAGGGCAGGATGGAGCATTGAGAGGCTGCAAGCAACCACTGGCATCGCAGACAACTTTTCCATCGGGAACGCCATGCACTGTGCCAGTAAGGAACTAAAGTCCATAAGGCTGTGAGACTGAACGAACGCCGCAGCCATCTGCAAAGCAGTCCTGCCTGAGTACTACTCCATGTTACACTCCGGCAACTTCTTCGGTGAAAGCATGCAACCGATCCCTCGCCTCTACGAAGAGCGCCTCGTCAGAATTGGGCCGCGGGTCCTGCAGCACCGCCTGATTCAGGGGTCAAACGCTAGCTTCACTAGGTTGCTGCGTGCCACGGGCTCTTGACATTCACCCACCGTGAGACTGTTGCTGCATTTTTCACATGTAAAAGAATGCCTCCCACCAACCGTCGCAGAAAAGGCCGAAGTGGCAGGCTGCAGCTTTGCCAGCACTTGCCGCCTCCTCAGAACAGAGGCACGCTACCAATGCTTCATGAGGCTTCATGTGCGTTTGAATCCTTTTCTTTTTCGGCATCAACTCTGCATCAGTGAGCACAAGGTAGGAAAGCCCTGGACCCCAGCAAACTCCGGTGTCACCATCTGTCTCTTCTTGGGGGTTCAGGGTAATTACAGGCCAAGTATAGCTGTACTTATAACCCATTTATAAGACCCCGATGCCCCTAATATGGCAATGATTGGGTTAGAAGTGCTTGGGCTAGAGTGAACCTAAACCATCCTAAACCCTTCATCCCATTCTACACCCATAGCCCCCCAGTTTCCATGTAATTTTCCAGCATCTTCTCCATTTGATCCTCCATTATGGGGTCATTACTACCCTCAACATTATCTAACTCTCAACCCTAAATCAGGATCAACCCTAAATCAGGATCTCCAAGTACTCCAAGGCACCACCAGCCCACGGCCGCGAATCCCTGGGCTTGCCTCGGTGCAAAGTCCCTAGCAGTAGTGACTAGAGGAGATAATGGTGACTAAAGTGGGATCCTCTCATATTCCTATTATACCACCAGCCTTCCACGGGGGTCCTTGAGTGCACCTAAGGGATTATAAAGACTAGGAGCCCCTGTTTAGGAGTGCATAATAAGCTCCCTGTTTGCGGAAACTCCCATATGCCAGCATGAAGCAGGCTGAGGGCGAGTCTCCCACCATCTCAGCGCATGGAAGATTGGAGCGGCAGCCCAAGTACCAAGGGCCAGTGATAGCAGAAGCCTTCATGCTCTCTCAAGAACGCACTTGTTTTGATTGCCACGCCCTGAAATGCGCTGCTGAAACGTTGACCTGGGGATGTGGACAAGAGCCGTGTTAAGTACAATCTCCTGCCACTTAGCATGCCCCTACGTAGCTTGCTGCGCCTCCAGAATCGCTGCGACAGCTATGGTGGGTGCGGACAGCGAAAGACCTGAATGGCAGCCAGAGAAAGCTGAAGTTGATCCTTGCCAATGTCAGGTAAAAACTGGGGTCATTAAGTGATACAGGGTCAAATAAGGAAATTACAACGCAAGAGCGAAGAATCAGATGGATAAGAAAATAGACTATTCAATGGGATCTTCTATAATATTCTATAAGCTTATGCTGCAAAGTCTTGGTGATCGTCCCAAAAAGCAGGTAGCGATCGGCAGTCCGCTTCTCTTGCTCGCTGCCAGGACACCCGCCAGGTCATCATCTTGGCTGATGTGCGCGGAAATGCTTTGAAGAGGGCCTGTGTGGACGCAGGATGCACGTAGTTATGCTAGGTTTTGTGTTACCAGAGTAATGCTCGTACAAATGCTCTTCCTCTAGATCTAGATATGCTTGTATACTACCATATGTTATAGTCGCTGGTAGCAAAAACAAAATATGTTCTTAACATTCCTATTGCCATTTGGCATAGTTTTTGGCATGCTTTGAAATCACTTCACATGCATTTTGCCAACTGCTGCACCTGCTACCGTACGGCAGAAGCTCCCTCTTCTGGAGCCAGAACTTGACCATAAGTTTGAAGAAGCTTCAGAAGCTGAAACACCGACTCATTACTTTCCTCACCTGCGTAGACCGACGTGCCGGTACAGTCTACCTGCTTTATTGTTGCAGGCAGCCAACCTTGAAAAACTTGAAGCGCAAGCTTATGCCCTGACTTACCAGTGATTAGAAGGGAATAACGAAATATATGGTTTATATGAGGATTATACTGGGATCATACTCCAGTATTCCCTAGTAGACCCCAGCCAATATAACCAGCCACCCTTGATCATCTTTTGCCCCTTCCGCGCCTGCAAGCGTCTGCGCTCGAAGAAGCAAACGCCACTGCAGATTCTCGCCTCGTAGTCTCTCATAGTGCTACAAGATCGAACTCAAGGGGACCTTGAGTCATAATGTTACCATGACAATAACACCCCCCCCCCCGGCCAGAACTTGTTTTGCGATCCGGGC
>CAJNIZ010021890.1:150232-172887 GCA_905231905.1 Symbiodinium pilosum
GCACCAAAAAATCGTGTTTTGCGATTTGGGCTTATGGAAAGGGGGGGTCGTAATAATAAATGACGGGGGTGGCGGTAGGACTAGGTAGTGCAGCTCGTAGTACCAGTAGTACAAGTAAAAGGAAATCTAGAAAAAACGGAATATTTCGGGCCGGAAAAAAACATTATCGCCACCCCTTTATTATTGCCGATGGACCTTAAGTAGACTTAGTCGGGCTCCAAACTTGTTAGAAAGCAAATTTGATTGTCCCGGATTTTCCCGGTCCGGCAATAAAACGCTATTGTCACTCCCTTTATTAATGCTATGGCAACATTATGAGCTGTAGTCTAAACTCCTAGCATCCCCATTAACAAACGTTACTACTCCCCTATATATTACCCTCCAGAAGTTTAGACTATAGCCCATACAGTCACCCCTAAGTAGATAGAATGGGGAATTCCTCACAATAAGAATAAGATCCCCAATACCCCCCCTGTATTCTATCTACTTATGGGGACCATACATTGAAGACCTGGAGCCATAACAGCTGGTATCGCAAAAAGTCCCTCAACCAGGGTCGCGAACAAATGCTCCAACTTCCAGTGGTAGACAGGAATAGCTGGCCACACTACAAGCCTGAATTCTAAGTGAACGTCACTGCCTGGCCTTTCTGGGGAGCTTGTCCCACTTTGGGAAACCTTAAACCCTTAGTAGTAGCTTCCATTTTCTTTTCCATTATCCCTATATACTCCCAATATACTATAGTAGCTTGCATTTTCTTTTCCATTATCCCTATATACCCAATATACTATGGTAGCTTCCATCTTCCTTTCCATTATCCCTTTACAACCCCAATAAACTATGGTAGCTTCCAGTTTCTTGTCCATTATCCCTATACAACCCCAATATGACCCATAGCCTAAACTTAGTATCCCCCTTAATATCCCCTATAGCAGTCCCCTATATAATCCTCTATAGAAGCCCCTTTAAGGAGTTTAGACTACCCTAAACCCAAAACCCCTAAACCCTAAAGCCCTAAACCCTTAAACCCTAGACCCCTAAACCCCTAAACCCTAAACCCCTAAACCCCAACCCCTAAACCCTTATTCCTATACAACCCAATGCACCGAGTAAGTTCATGCAGCTACTTGGCCAGATCCAAGCTTCGCAAGAAGGCAGCCAGCGCAGGCGTCAGCTGGAAGGTCCACTGTGGAAGCCCCTTCAACAGGGTTTAGGGTTTAGGGGTTTAGGGTTTAGGGTTTAGAACAGTTTCAATTCCTAATTTAAGACCAATTTAGTACTATTCTCTAAAGAAACCACCATTTAGGGTGAGGTCGGGTGAGGTCGCTTTAAATTGCCCACCTTCAAGCTACATGGTTCATGTCACATGTCTTAAAGGCATCTGAGGTTTCTCCCAATTTTTTGTTTCATATTCCTTTCCATTCGATTCACCATTAACTCTTGGGGTAACATAGTCCCCCTTAAGCAGATAGACTATGGGGTATATGGGGATCTTATTAGAATATACCTATAAATATTGCCAATGCTCTGCCGCCAAGGGTCTGCAAACGGGAAGGGCTGCGCAGCCTGTTCGGCTGTCAGCCTAAGGTCTGCTAGAGCCAGGCTCTAAACAAGTCCTGATATTATATATGCTATATATACTATGTATACTATATATACTATATAAAACATATATACTATATATCGTGTATATATATGGAGGTTATTGTAGGAGTTGAGGATGCCAAAGCACTACAATCTATTTCCTGCGGATCCCCCCAAAAAGGATTCCTAATCTTGGGATAGACTCATGTGCTTTTAAGCTGTGTCTTGGTGCATCAGCGCGCAGTACAAAGCGCTCAACTGGCGATGGTACTTGTACTATTCAGTAGCAAAGGGGGCTCTACGAGCCAAAGCCGGGATCGTATTCCCGAATACCCGGCATCTCTCCTGCCGAGAGTCGTGCTGTCTTGGCCGTCCACGTTCAAGCCGTGATGCACCGATCCACAAACCACGTGCAAGTGAGGCTGGGGCAGCCTCAAACCAACAATGTGCATGTGACCCATCGTCTAACTCCTCCCAGTATCCCCTTCAATAATCCCTATGATAGTCCCCTTTCTAATCCCCATCTAACCCGCTTTGCAGAGTTTAGACTCAGACTCTAGCTTGAATGCAAATCTGCTGCCAGCCTCGCAAACGACCTTTGGACGGCTTGCTTGACCAGACATCACAGCAAAATGCGACTTTGGATGAAAATTATTTGCTTGCAGCCAGGTTATATTATAGCTTCCCTCAGGCAAGAAAACAGAACATAAGCCCATAAACCCTAAACCCTATATATCCCCTATATGGTAGTTTCCCAAAATTAGGGGACCCCAATATAGACTCCCAAAAAACTATAATCCTTATTCCGGGATCCCCAAAATCATACGCCTCATTTCGGGCAACATCTCCAAGATGCCAAGGAACGACTCAAGTGCTGCCTGTCCTGGCAAAGATTGGCTCATCTCTGCCTCGCCTGTGCGCAGACATCCACCCTGTCGGATTGTTCTATATGGGGGTGTGTCTAGGGGTATTATATAGGGTTTAGGGATTAGGACTTGGGATTCCAAAACTAGGGTTACCTTTTTGGGGTCCTTCAAATCAGGCGCGGTATCGCGGGGTCTGTATTGGGCCCTCCTATTTATGGAAAGATGGGCAGCTATATAAAGATGGAGAGAAACAGAGAGAAAGACCAACAACGACCTTGAACATCTGTCTAGGGGAAGGATCTCCCCACCAAGAGAAAGAGAGCTAACTGTCTCATGCCGAAAAGAGTAACCCCCCTCCACCGAATAAGAACCTCTCCCCAATACAACATCAACATCCATTTTTATGGAGATGGCGAATATGTGTGATTAGGGGGTAGGAGGGGGTGTAGCAATTACTAGGGAGAGGTGATGAAGTATAATGAAAGGCAATCAGTACTGACCTTGCAGGCGTCTGCTGGCATGGCTGCGCAGCGCACAGCAAGGGGCAAATGTCGCATGAGGCTAACAAGCTCTTACGGGATGTGAGGTGATGTGCCATAGCGCCCCTGCAGGAATGGTCATATTTCTGAAGAGTTGAGCTTGTGAGTGAGTCCGCAAGGTTTGGTTTACTCCCCACATGGTCAATACAAGTAATAACTTGTCGGTCTGGGAAGGTTCGGGGATGCCCCACATGAGTGACTGGAGTTCTCTCTGTTCCATGGGATGGGTCCCTTTGGGGGATTGCCATTACAGACACACATGGACGAATACCCAAGCGGCTGCGTGTGCTTGTGGGGTCATGGGCTCAGTGGTAGCTTGCATAGCTTCGTGAGCCGCTGCATCAACACACAAGAGGGACTACAGTCCGTGCTTGGCAGATCCATGCCCTGCAGACTGGCATCTTTCAAGACATGGCCTTTTCTTCTTTGAATCTTAATGTACAAACCTCTCTGGTTACTCGTCTGTCTTGCAATGCTTCTGTCTGCTGGCGGCTCATTTGCGCGAAAGCTAAGCCAGGATCCAATTAAGAATAAGCGGATTTTTGTGAATGCAGCCAGGGAATCATATAGCAGTCTCTTTGAACTGGGAAGCTTTCCAACCTACCACTTGCAAGAAGGGGTGACATTATTAACTTTTCTGTCGAGCCAAATCGTACCTTTCATCAGAGCAAGAATGATAGAATATGGAACTGCCCAATATCATAACAAGATCCCCACATAACCACATACCCCATATTCTATCTACCCGAGGGGGACTACAGTCCGAAACCCATGTGCCTAGGGCTCCGGACGCTTGCACCTCCAGCTGCCGGGTTGCCAGCAGCCCTGTGCTGAAGCTGGAAGAAGACTGGTAAACTTGAACCATAGTCTTAACTCCCAGTATCTTCCTTCGTGACCCCCCCTAATAGTCCCATATATAAACCCCTCACATAACCATAACCCCTTTAAAGAATTTAGATTATGGCTCATATGATCTGATATGATCTAGACCTGTAGGTATGAGACAGGCACCATGGCGGAGGAGGCATGAAAAGGTACCTTCATGGTTGGACCTCTCGGATGACTACACGTCGGAGGTGGCTTTTAGGGTTCCCCAAGTTTGGGATTATCGCATCTTGGGGTCGATGTAGGGGCTCCTATTTATGAAGCCAGCTTGTCTGTGAATCAGTATTTTCAGGCAGCAGCCGGCCGCCCAGTGGACTTTTGGCGCGCATACATGTCAGTACTGACCCCGAAAAACCTAACACCTAAACCCTAAAATCTAAACCCTAAAATCTTGACCCCTAAGCCCTAAACCCTGAACAGATGAAGCAGACAGGCATTCCACAAGGCTGAGCCCAGGCCATTTGGGGACGCTAGCAAAAAAACAATGCCATTTCAGGTGAGGTTGGGTGAGGTAGTGACAGTGTACCCAGTTTACCCAATATGGGATTCAATTGAGCGAGATTGCGGGACCCCTAAACCGAGCGGGCGCCGGAATGCCTCGAGTGGCATCAAGCTCCTTGTTGTTCGCCTCTCATTATGACACATGCAGTGGCGGGAGACAAGGTGATGAACAGCTGCCAGTTTCATGATCTCCGAATTCGCTTTCGGGAGTTTCAGACTTATCGCCAAGCAGGTTTGAGCAGTGCAAGGCTGCAAGCACCAGAACCTACATCATGTGCAGAGCTGTTCATGCCCATGATCAGATCAAATCCTTTTCAAAGTTGAAGGCTGAGCAGGGTCTGACTGCTGGCTGCCACATGCTGCACAGCTGTGCCCGGAAGTCTGGTAGCATGTTGCAAAACACTCCTCACTCGTGCACTTTATCAGTTGTGATCAAAGGCGCCCCCTGAGCGCGAGCCTCCACACTTTTCTGAAGAGTCTCCAGCCTCTCAGACTGGGTTATCTGTCTGCTTGGGGCTTTTTACGAACACATGCAACTTGGACAAATAAGTCTGCAGGCCGCTGTCGGTAGAGGTGCTGAGAGTTGGGCTTGGACTTCCCTTCGCCACTGGATCGGAGTAGGCTGTTCGCCTGGTCTGTGAGAGATTCCACCTGGATGCAGGGCAAGCATGCTTTGGCTTCAGGTGGAGATTTGGGGTCTTCCGAGCTGGTCAGGACAGCATCTACTCCAAAGAGACGATGGATACGTCGGAGAACCGCACGCAGAAGCAAAGGTTGCGGAGAATATCTGGATTGTTCCGACTGCAACTGAGAAGCTCTTCAAAGGGAGACCAGACACCCAAATACAGCCGAAGTGGCTCAGGTGCAAGATTCCTATGTAGCCTCATGAAGACGGTTAGCGCTTGGGTGGTCCCAGATTGGAGGACTCATTTGGACACCTAAGAGGATTATGACTTTGAACCTCGCGGTCGGTCAGAATGCTTGTTCGTGCTGGGGGTGGGAGAGAATGACAGGGCCTTGATGTGAAAGAGGGTGCATAAACAACTTACGGCCTGAATGCTGCTGCAGCTATTGCGGGGCTCACGAATCAGCAGTCGGAATTACGGACTGACTGACTGACGGACTGGCGCTATCAACCCTCTAAAGCTGGCCGAGCTTGACACGGCTCCGGTACAATCCTGTTGAGGCATCACGTCCTCCTCCGATGCCCTCACATTTCTGCGTCCGGCCTCCAACTGGGCCTTCTCGTGCTCCGCGGTGAGGGACGCCGCTTCAGCCTGCATACCAAAAAACTCGCTTTGGACCCATGGCTTCTGCAAATGAGCTCCTTTTTCTGCAATGATGGTATCACTACGCTATCGCTGGATGAGACCTACTGGAGCTTGGGCAGTTGAGGGCGACAGAAGCAGGATAGCCTTCCAAACGGCTGGGTGCATCAGGGAGTTGCCTTCTGTGTATTTGAAATAGACCTGTGAGCAGGAGACCTGCAGGACCCTCGGCCACTGCAAGATTGCTTCCTCCTGCGAGAGCTGGGTTCAAGTCGCCTCGGCTGCCGTGTGGATTTCTAATGCTCCGGATAGGCCTTGCTGTGCTCAAACTTGGAGCGGTTTGAGCTGGCTTGAGAAGCACTGGGTTTCACAAGTCTTCCCTTGCCATCGGTGCTGCTGGATCATCCAGCAAGCCCTCAAGACTGGCAAGCTTTCTCAACGCCTTCATGTCCCCAGCAGCAGACTTGCCCATGCTTTCTGTAAGCCGACGGATCTCAGCTGCAAGTTCCCCCCTGGGCCTTCTTTGCCACTTGGAAAGAAAGGTAACTTGCTTCTTGGAACAGCCTTGAAGGG
This sequence comes from Symbiodinium pilosum, assembly GCA_905231905.1. NCBI lineage: Eukaryota > Dinophyceae > Suessiales > Symbiodiniaceae > Symbiodinium > Symbiodinium pilosum. The sequence continues at coordinate 156,449 of CAJNIZ010021890.1, forward strand.
TCTTTGGCTTGCAGGTAAACGCCTGGGGCCTGGTCACTTGGACCCTGTGGAGACCCAAATGAACATCTAGCAGAGCCGAGGCGTTTCGATACAGCCAAAGCTCGTAGCCCATGACGCTCTTAACCGCCCGTCGCACAGTTGCAGTCACAAAATCTCTGGCATAGTTGGCGCCCGATCCCTTTCCAGTTCGCTGGCACTCCTGCAGCATTCCGTGACGCCGTCCCTGTCGCCAGCTTCTGTAGCTACCACATCGCACGGGACGCCCGTAGCGCACCAATTGCAGCATCGACGGCGGAGCCGATAGTCCTAGGAACACATCCAGCAAGGCTGCAGATTCCTGCAGGCGGTCTGTGATGAGGGGAAGAATGTACTTTCGCAGCAGCTCGCTCATGGCGCCCAGTCTTGCCTGATCAAGATCTCTCTCCGAAGCGCAAGGTGCCGCGAAGCGAGGGCCGAAGACTTGATTTGGCACAATTCGGCATTGAGCCACTCCTTGCTGCTCCATGAACTGGGCAAACATGGCGTCCACCCGGCCCTTGTCCATGAAACCGCCTTGAAGTGAGGCGGGATCCATGGACAGCGATGCCCCGTCGCGGTGCTCCAGCCCAGCTGTCAGCTGCCTGGTTACGAGCTCTATCGAGCAAATGCACCCTGATGCACGCGACTTACTTGTAGTTTGGAAAACGGAATACAAAAATCAGCCCACCTCCAACCCTTCCCTGTTCGCCAGGATGCATAAAGGCCGACATCAGGCGTGCTGCTGGCTCTCGCAGAGTCACGACAAGGAGTGGTGTTTTTGCCATCTCTGGGCTGGGGAAGAACTGATTGAAGGTGCCAGTGTGGTGATGATTCAGCTTCCTGAGCTCTTGCAAGAATTCTTCAACCTATGTTGCTTGTTTTTCTCGGCCCAGGATCCCGAAGCCCATGTCAACGAGATGGCCATGGAAGATGCTGAAGTTTGCTTGCGCAGGTGGTGCATCAACCTTGCATGCCAACGGGCTTATGCAATTCACATCTTAGGGAAAGGTATGCATGAAACTTGCTCGCTTCGGCCATCTTCCGCCAGGCTGCTGCCAAATGCTTGGTGCGTGCGTTCAAGCTAAGGATGTAGGCGGGGATCTCTGTCGGACCACCCTCTCCTGGAACGGGGCGCAGCTCAATGTGCATCGACACAATCTTCTGGCTTGAGGCAGTTCATGGTTTTCGGCTTCAGGGCTGAGCTTTAACAAAGACTTGAAGTCGAGCGGCGCATGTCCGTGAAGAAGGGTATCTCGTGAGCCCTGGCATACTTTGCGAGTGCAACACCATAGGTGGAGCCGCCAGCTTTGAAAATGTGCATGAATCCCAGGGACGAGAACCTGTGCAGGTCAGCAGTAAAATCAGATCAATCCACCAGGATTGCTGAAGGGAGGTGCTGTAGTAGTGTAGAACCGTTAATGGGACTTATGTGCTGCATCAAGTCAGATGATGTGGAAAGATTGGGAGGGAGTGAGTGCATAACATGAAGCTCTCAACGAATAGATCTGGACCTACACATTGAAGACATAAAGGATGGACTCAAGAAGCGCCAAGATGTTCAGGACGGAGGGATGTGCTTCGGAGCTCTTACTGTAGCAAGGTCTCCTAGCCTTCAGAAGCCTCACACAATTCCAGCATAGAAGCAAAAAAAGGACGCAACTAGCGCGTGAAACATCCTGACATAAAAGTGTCCTGAGCTCTGCAAGGCACTGGCTCGGTTGCAGGATCTCCTCACTGCTCGCCGAGAGGAGCGGCCAAAACGAAGTGAGGGCAAGTGCCCACATGGCTGGGCAGCTGGTGGTGACATCATGAGAGGAACTAGGCGCTGGTGTAGTGCTTTGGTCTGAGGGTGCTTGGCCTTTGAGGGAGTGGTGCTTTTCCCAGCCTACCATGGGATGGTCTCATGCTCGAGCCAGGATGACTCTTGCGGCCCTGTCAAAACTCATGTGTGCTACGCTTGCTTTTCCTCTACAACCGTGGGCGTCCTGACACCTTGGCCCAACTGTTGCCTGCACAAGGCACACCCATGCAAAGAACGAAAGCCTGCTTATCCCCCCTCCGAGCTTGCCTCCGCCTCTTTAAGCGCCAGCTCACTTTCCTGGAGCTCCTGAGCTTCTCATGTGTAGGGCACTCTAAAAACAGCAACAGTCGCATGAGTCTCCTAATCATTGGTAGGAATATACCAGAAGTCTACAAGGACCCAATACTCTCATGACTATGTCCCTCTTGGCAGCGCCATCGTGTTTTACATCGTCTTGTGGCACTCACAAAGGAAACCTCAGATTCGAAAACCACCCACAATCTGGACTCAACAGTGGCCTTCTGTGGGTCCTAATGAACAGAAGTGTCGTGCCCTTCCACAGTTTAGGGCACCATCCAATCCAAACATAGAATGCGCTTTGCATTTTAGCAAATAGTCTACAACCCCATCCATCCTCATAGTTTTCAAAGATCCCCATTTAAAGTCTGTAGTCCCCCTTAAATAAATAGAATATATGGGGATCTTATTATAATATACCCAGGGCCATATTCTATCTACTTAAGGGGGACTATAACCCCAATATATGCACTATTATAATTCCAGTAGTTTCCATGTTCTTTTCCATCATCCCTATATAACCCCAATAATATACCCCATGTTCTATCTACTTTAGGGGGGCTATACCCTAAACCCTAAACCCTACATTCTATCTACTTAAGGGGGACTACAGAAGCAGCTCCATTTCCGAGCTCTGGACAGCCTTCAGCTTCTTCTGATGCTGCTTGGCGGTGGCTTGCCTCGGTGAAAGAAGCGGCAGCAAGGAACTGGTTGTTTCCCAAAATTAGGGGGGTACCTTTTTGGGGGTCCCCGCAAAAAGGATTATAGTATTTTGGGGTCTATATGGGGTCCCCCTATGTTGGGAAACTACTAAATGACGGTCTTTCGTGGGCCTCCCTTGCTGTACTGCCCTAAGTATCTGAGCTACCCCCAAGCCGCATTTTTGAGAGCCCTAAACCCTCTAAAGGGCTCAAGGGGCCTGGAAATGGTCCAGGCCGCAATCTGCCTTCATGTTCTGGATGATATAAGGATTTTATAGGGCTTACATGGAAGTTACATAGGCTTATGTCTCTCCCCAAAATTGCTTGGGGTCGGCATCCGGATTGCAGAACAAAGCTGCTCATGACTTACTGGAGGTTAGAAGGGAATGAGGGGAAATATTGGATAGTGTCCAAAATTTGGGTCCCATTTTGGTACCCCGAAAAATTAGGTGCCGCAATATATCAGAACCAAAAGGGGCCCATAATTTTGAGCACAACCCATTTCGGGATTGTATATTCCCTTATAATCCCTACTAACAACCAGCAAGAGGAGGGTCCTCCGAATATTCGCAAAAACATCACGGGGCCCTCCACTTTGAGAACACCCACACTGAACCGTCTTAGTCAAGGCTCAGTCTCTTCCAGTCTGCTTCTTCAGCATCTATAGAATCCATTATAATAGCTTCCATTTTCTTTTCCATTATCCCAATATCACCGCAATATAGCCTATTGTATGGTAACACCCGTCAAAAGCCAAACAGCATCATAAGCGAACAAGCGTTCAATAAGAGCCACATTATGACAGGAACACACCTGCAATGTAATCCCCGGTTACACAGCTTTCATTTGATTTCCATTTTCTTGTCCGTTTGATTCTCCATGATGATAGTGTCCATTTTCTTGACCAAGCTCATCTGAAGCAGCCTCAACAGCCCCTATCTCAGGTGCCAGCTCCTCTGCAGCCTTTCGAAGGCTTTCCGCTAACACCCGCGAGGTCGCCTTGCTGCGGAGGCCGATGGCACAGGACAACTTGCGCAAATCTTATCCGCCACGTGGATTGGGACACACATGCCAAAATTGCTTGGCTATGGCATGCAGCAGAGCGAACAGCAACTTCAAACTTACATTTTGCCTGCCGCAGAGGGTAAGTTCAAACAAGTTTGATTTCTCCAGATTAACAATGGACACCGAAACAGCATGTCGGATGTAAGGTTCTGGCTTCCAGGTCATCCACCCTGCCAAGAAAATCCAAGCTTGGTAGCAAGCGAGTTATCAGCATCTGGTCAGTTCAATTTGACATCTTTAAATTATTTTCACAATCTGATGCCTGTTCCAGCAGGCTTCTCGCTTGAGAAATTAAAGCTGAAGCAAACTGCATGACGACACCCCGCTATTGCGCTGCGAAACAGCTTGTCTGTTGTAAATAATGACCCTGATCCGGGCTGCGCGCACATGCAGGAAGGAAATCGGAAAGAAAGGAAACAAAGCTATCCAATACCAGTGTTCTTACAAGAACAAGCGGGTCTTTGCGGACGACAGTGTGTAACGTATAGTAGCTGCTCTACTGGGATCGGTTCGCCGGTGTGACTAGCCTCGCGTCCTTTTCATGCGCTACGTGCGTCGCCATGCGGCGCAGTCGTCACATGTTCGAGGTCACTGTGCTCTGAGCAAGTTCCAACTGAAACATTTTGGAAACCCTGGCTAACTAAAGATGCAGTTAACCCTATATAACCCCTATAATATAGTACATTCCATTTTCTTTTCCATGATTCCTATATAACCCTCATATTCCTTATTGAAAGTATGGAGGGAAGGTTTGCTATGGGCTTTATGTTGAAAACTCGCCCAAAGCTCTGGCGTCCAAAGCTGTCACTGCCAGCTTTGGCACGGCATGAGAAGGATTAGGCGACGTACGTCGCAAGTGGGGTATAGGCCTAGTATAGACTTGAGTCTGCCCAGGGAAGGGCTTAGAACCTGTCACCCTGCTTGCTTTCGCAAAAAAAGCCACACGTCTAGTCTATCTTAATGCCATCCCCCAAGAGGCTTTGCAGCGTGGAAGAATTGCTACTCAGGCATCGAAAAAAGTAGCTAAGTTTCAGCTGCACAGGTCCTTGGCTAGCAAGGCAGGCCCCAACTGAGTGGCATGAAGGGCACAAGCGGCAACATGAGCCTACCTAAAACCTCCGCATGTGTGAGACCTCCTTTGTGCAGCTGGGCTTCGTCAGTCTTGCTGCCGACGTCATCGACCAAAACCGTGGATTTGAGGGCGGTGCCCCCAAGGCTGCTGTAAGCTCTCTTCTAAAAGGCATGGAAATCATGCTAACTTGATGCTGCCAATCATGTCTTACTACCTTTTCTTTAGCATGATTCCGGGCTAGCCAGCTAACCTTGGCTTCAGGAAATTCCTAAGCTTTTGGGATTAGTGGGCGTTCAGCATGAGCTGCCTTGTGCCGAAGTTGATCATCCAACCTTTGTTTGTCTCATCGTTGTCGATGGGCTTGTTCAGCATCGTGCGGATCTCCACGCACCCATAGTAGCCTTATCCCCAAAAAAAAGGTTCTTTCCGCAATCTGAGGACCGGAACATAGGCTCCTAAATACTGTAGTCCTTATGGGAAGCCACAGAAAGGGACCCATAATTTTGGGAACCGCCCACATGGTGGTGTTTTAGGCTCGGCTCCCTAGCACGCGGTATACTCCTTCGGCTCCTGCCTCAGCCTCTCAGACAAGCAACTAACCTTGTTGTGGCGCAGGTCCAGGTACTCCAGGCTCTTGCCCTTCTCAGAGACAAAGTGCTTGCCTGGGACATGGAAAGGAGTTCCTGAATCTGCCATGGAAATTGCTTGATGATCTGTTTGTTCATACCTGGAGTGCTGCGCTTGCCATCTTTATTGAAGAAGTTCTGCAAGTGCCCTTAAAAAGAAATCATAGCTCCGAAGGGACCCACCGTGTGGACCTAGTACTACATTGTTTGCCAGGAGCTTGAGGCAAGCAGCGCACCAACAACCAATCCAGTCCAGTTGTCAAAACACCAAGTATCTCCCTTAATAACCCCTGGAGTTTAGACTATAGCTCTTTTGTTGCTGCAAGGTCACACAGGGCAGTGGCTCCTTTCTGCATGATGGAGTTCTGTGCCAGCCCAAGCCTTGCTTTAGCTCATAAGCCTTCTGCCGCACTTTTTTGAAGCAACCCTGCACCACTACTGGGGCTGCGTTTACATGGCCCATTGACGCATTCAGAATGTCATCCACGGATGTGGGCGTTGGGGCAATTATGACCAGAGAGCCCACGTATGCAAAGTTCTGGGGTGGGGGGGGGGAGGGTGCGGCCCGTCCAACTTGGAAAAGGTGGCAAAACTCAGAACATGATTCTTGCACCCCTTCGATAGGAATTCTTAGCAGCGTGCTTGCAGTATGATGTTGAACTCTTTATCTTCTGCAGTTGTGCAAGATTTTCACGCTCATAATGTGTGCCAAAGCCCGAAATGCTTTTATTTCCAATACCCACAAACTCGTCAGTTCTGAAGATTCATAGCCTTTCAAGAACTCCAAGTACTCTGATTTGCAGCATTCAGGGTTTTCAGGAGCTCCAATCGCAATACTGTACAGTGTGCGTGGTCAATGCGTGGCCTGTAAACGGTAGTCGTGAGGGGCCAAAGCATCAGGGGACCCAACGACCAGGGCATTAGGCCCAACCTTAAACCTGGGGCGCGGCAGGGCCTTGCTGGTTTCGGCATTTGTTTGATGTCTACTTATTGTTTATACTGCAAGCGCCCAAGTCCACACCAAACGTGACTGATTACCAAGAGAGAGTCTCCATGCAAACTGCCTCTGTGCCCAAAAGCCATCACTTCAATAAACTGACCATGGGGCCGTCGCGCTTATTGAGACTGTGGCAACATTTCTTTCCCTGATCTTACTGCATGCTCATCATCACTAAATTATTCTTCCTCCCTAGCCGCTGACAGCATGGCGAGTTTCAGAACTACCCACCTGGTATTAGCCACTGGGCGGGCAGGCTATGCGACACCCATGATTGGTGTCGGTCGTGCAATTTGAATACCGCGTCACAGCGATGATGCTGCTTGTTGCTGCTTCCAAGCGGGTGAACTACTCATGCTATATGGTAGCTTGCCGAAATAAGGGGACCCCAATATAGACCCCAATATACTATAATCCTTATTATGGGGACCCCCCAAAAAGGGTTCCCTAGTTTTGGAGACCCTACATATAAAGCCGTATACTTAATACTGATTTCCATTTCATCTTCCATTTTCTTTTCCATTTGATTCGGCACCCTAAACCCTAAATAGCAGTTTCAATTTATTTTCCAATATCCCAAAATACCCCCAATGTAACCCCAATATCCCAAATTGATGCCAAGCCCGGGAGCTTCTGGAGATTGCCCTTGTTCGCGGTCAGCCCCTTCACCAACTCCTCCGCGCCTCAGGTTCTGAACATGGGGGTCTCCCAAAATCATGGGTACCTTTTTGGGGGTCCAAAATAAGGAGCATCGTATTTTAGGGTCAATATTGTGGTCCCCCTTTTTTGAGACACACGGAAAGGCATCCCTGTGAAAGCAGTGATGGTGGTTCTGGTGGGTGATGGTAGTGCTCGTTCATAGCAGCAAAAGCAGAAGCAGCAGCAGTAGAAGCAGCGAGTTGGAGAAGCCGCGGCAAGTATGACCCTAAGTCCAACAGGAAGGGATTGATGAGAAGGATCCCAAAACTGTAGTTTCCTTAGACCTATGAATCTCTTTTAAGATATTTCCTTAGAGTTCTCCTATAATAAAAATTTGAAGTGATTCCTAAGGACAGTATCGGAAAAAATACGTCCACCCTCCCTGTTTTCTTCCAGCTTCCCGCCTGCGGGGCCGATGGAGTTCCCACAAAGCTCGAGATAGCGAAGTCGCGTGTTGGTGGCCAACCTTGCTAGTAAAGTATGATGGGCATCTTAAGGTAAGAGTTCTTGTAACGGGGATCCTAGGGATGCAGGATTTTCAGGAAGGGTGTCCGAATATTTGAAAGGACAGCAGCTTGGAAAGCGTGGTCTTGTAGTCTTGTGCCTACTCTTCACTCACTCGACCCGTGAATGGCTCTTACCAAATTGTTGCAAGGCCTCTACTCCAATGCCCATTTTCTTCCCCGCTACTTCCGCACATGCAGAAGAAAGCAGTGCCGTTCATGTGACAGCATCGGACCTGACTGAACACGTGTGACGCGTGTGTAGGGACGGTCCTAGTCATCAGAACTGTCCGTCCAGCACAACGAGGCGAGTGGCCAAGAGACTCCCGCATCATCAATTGGTTTTTAATTATCGGAACACTCACGAGCCGACTTTCATGCTGTCTGACAACATCATCTCACGGTGGCCGTGAGTATCACTCAAGCCTGTCACATGCCAATCAACCTGAGCTGCAACATCCGGGTTGGCACATACTGCGGTAGGACGAAGTTCGTCGCAGTTGCGCATCCCCGCATCAGTTCTGCACCAATCCTGCGCAGACCCCTTACCCCGTAGACTCCTCCACCAAGTCCTCCATCTAGAACAATGAAAGTATTACAAGTTTATTCCAGTGGATTAATTCCTCCACTAGCCAGGCCAGCGAGAACGCGCTTTCGCGTACTCCGCGACATGAAAGTAAGCCAATGCGTCGAAACTTCATTCCTGGTCATGTAGGCTTGCTTAGAAGCGAGCTGCGCTGGCGGGCATTGGTTCAAATGTAGTAACGTTCCATCGAGACTTTGTTAATGTCGTTTATGGAACACACCGCCATGTGGCTGCGAGCCAGGCAGGCTCACCAATGCCAGGCACCTTCTTGAGGCAGAAGGCACTGCTTGGTCGACCTCTTACTTTGACAGCCGCTTAGGCAGCTTGTTTGAAATTCTGATTCGCTGCCCATGCATGTACGGATGAAGACGCTGAGCGCTACTACGAAGAGCAATTGGCCGAACAGTACGCTAGTAGTTGCCCCGCCGGCTCTGAAGGAGCACGCCAGTCGTCGCAGTCTTGGCTTCGTCGCCAGCGCACCGAGTTGCCGCAGCGCAGGGAGCCAAGCAAGCGCGGACAAGCCAGCGAAACATGACTCCACTAAGAAGAACCTGAGAACACACCAAGATTAGGTAACATGCCTGCATCGCAGCACTGTGCTCAATGTGCAGCCTTTGTCTAGCCTGCCCTGGTGCTGGGCGTGCGGCATTCGGCACACGCTGTTGCAGACCTCATCCTCCAGGCGGTTGTAGTTGAAGGACACATGCTCCAGCCTCAGATAAAAAGCTTCGCCTCACAATGGCATCATAAGAAACCATCTGCGATCTGCGGTGTCCCAACTGAAGCTTCATGTCAGTACTACTCGCTTGAACCTATCGACTTTTCAAACGTGAAATTCTACTAGTCTAGTACAAAGGTTTCCCACTCGTTGCTACAGACAAATGGTTGATTTCTGCCAAGACACGCAGGGTGGACTGTCAACGGTCCCGCACAAAGATGCTGCACGCCTCGCAAACGGGGTTGGCAGGTCTCAACGCCTCATGGGTTTTCCTAGGTGCTCACGTGATGCTGCCTGGATGTCCCAGTTGCAGGAATGGGTTGACTGATGGTCTAAAAGATGCCTTTCTACAAGTTGTTGGGGGAAGGGTGTGAAAGTTACGGTTTTGGGGGAAGCTGCATGGGCCCTGCACATCCCGCAAGGTCGCGGCAGCCCTCCTGAGTGCATCCTGTAAAGAATACCGGCCATGGCTGATTTTACTTTGCCGAGTGCGATCAAACCCAAACGCCAACGCAAAGTTTGACTTCCACTATCTTGAAGTTTCGCACTTCCGGGTTTTTAAGTCAAGTGGGCTTCCAACAGTTACTGAATAAACTCATCTGGAAACCCGTCTTTTTGGTTTGGATCTATTCAAGGGTACTTGTGCAGATCCCGAGGCGTGCCTGCGTTGTTCAGGCGACAGGCGGCCAGGCACAGGGATTTCAGCGACTTGTTCTTCGAGAGTCCTCTGGCTTGCAGATGCTGCTTCCTTCATCAAGCCTAGAAAAGCCTTCAAAACTCTTGATACGGCTGTTGCTAGGGTAAGAGAAAGAAGTGAGTGCCGCAGGGTGCCTTGGGAGAAGTCTCCCTCCACGCCCGATGCATCGGCCAAGTTGGAGCTCAAGACCAGCATTTCCTCACCACGTTGTAGGGTTTAGGGTTTAGGGTTTAGGGTACTCTACATGGAGGAAATATTGCAGCATACATGATCTCTCGCGGGTTTCACATACAAGCGGCAGCACTGGATAAACATAGCTGCATGCAAGCTTTCAGGCAACTGAGGGATGCCAAAATGTTCTTCCTCATTTGGTAATTTCCCCTAGGACCGCAATATAGACCCCAGTATACTACGAGCCTCATTATAAGGACCCCCAAAAAAGGTACCCCTAATCTTGGGAAACCACCAAATTTGGTCCCCCTGGAACGGCCAGGCCGCCAAGGATGGGCAAGAGCCAATGAGGCTCCCAATGGACTGGAATCCCGCGGATCGCATGCCAGCCCGAGGCATCAACAAACCTAGGTTTTTTCATTAGGTCATTAGGGTTTAGGAATTGGGGTTTAGGGGTAGTTGGGGTTACTTGGGGAACCTCCACACCCGCATGCTCAGATAGGATACTAAGAACAGAGCAAGAGGCACGCCAAAGAGTCTTCACATATTGAAGACGGGACTTTGTTAAAAGCACGACTTAGAATAGGGCCCCTATAATTATCATATGACTACCACAGAATTATGGTGGTTCAGGTCACTGAAAGCCTTGCCTTACCCTTTCCTAAACATTGAAGCACCCATTAAGAAGTTCAGTCAAAACACGCTTCAGGGCCTTGTTGCCCTTCAAGCCATCTTTGAGGTAGGAAGCGCCTTGCAACTTCCAGCGTGCAGTCACTGGACGCACCCTAGACGGGAAAAAAAGACAAAGAAATGGAAGCTGTGTGATAATCTCTTGGTTTTATAAGGATTAGGATGATGAGGGTTTCCCAAAATTTGGGGTCCATTTTTGGGGTTACCACAATAAGGATCGTAGCATCTTGAGGCTCATTTTGGGGTCTCGTACTTACCGAAAAACACACTATGTTACTGGAACCCAGGCCCAGATCACCCACTTGAGAGGGACTTACAAAATTCCTGAAGTACAAGTTGAACTTCATGTTCGCCATAGTCCAAACTCCTAGCCCGGGGTCACCCCTATGGTAGTCCCCTATATAATCCCTTAGTATATACTCCCTTTTAAGGAGTTTAGATTGTGGCTCATGTCGCAGGCATGCACGCCTTCATCTCCCACATAATTGTCAGAGAAGTTGAGTTCCTCGAACCTTAGAATTCCGCTTTTAACCCTCAAGGCGCCCACCATCTTCAGGTTCACTTCGAGCTTTCGAGCTTGCTGGGCAAGTCTACACACATGGATGCTTAAACTGAAGCCCCGAGGATGCATCATGTCAGGGGGATCAATTGCAAGCAAATGCAGGAATTTGCCCTGTCCGATTAGCACACTTGCATCTCTTCACGGTCGAAGATGTCAAGAACACTTGCATCTCCCCCGGTAGGCACCCAACGCAGGTTCTGACTGGCGCTCCCCCAGCTTCTCCTCAGCTTCACAGGATGTTCAACTTGACCGCCTGAAGTCCAGCTTCAACCCCACAGTCCCTGAAGTGAAGGCCGAGTCTCGAAGATGGATCGGATGGCCTGAGCAGGGATTTGAGGACCGAAAGGATGGTTACCTCTATGAGCTGATAGTCACTTTCCTCACCGAAGTGCGGGCTTGCTGGTCGCAGTATCTATTATAAATAGTATATCTTATTTGCGATTATCACCTTTGTTACTATTATTGCTGTTGCTACTATTATCATACTACTACCATAATGTCAAATGCTTCAGCCTGCCTGGGATCCGTAGCGCTGTGCGCACTGATGGATGGAGACCTGACCCGCGCTGCCAAGGCGCTTCAGCGCTTGCAGGTGTTCAGGCTGCGGGCTTCACCCGCCAGGAACAGCAATAATGCTAGTAGTAATAAGCGTAATAATGATAATAGTAATGATAGTAGTAATAAGAATAAAATAGCAATGATAGTAACAACAGTCATAACAGTAATACTAGTTGTGAAAGTAACAGTAGTGACAATAGCAGTAAGAGTAATTATACTCAGCAATGTCACCAGGGGCTGCAACAAGTGTTCCTGGTCAACCTGCCAATGAGAGAGGCAGGCCGCTCACGAAGGCAGTCCAAACGGAATACATTTCAGTCTGAACAAGGCGATGGCCTAATTTACTAATTCCTGAAGGACCTGGCTTTTGCGTCACTGCGCACTCGCAGCTTGCATGACACGCTGCAGGGCTGTCTGTCTTTGCTAAGCTCAGAGTTTCGCGCGATTCAACCCTTTTAGAATCGCCAATCTCCAACCTCAGGCAAACATGAAATCTGACGAAAGAGCCTGGAGCAGACTACCTGCAATGCCATTGCCAGTATTTTCCCTAATCCGCCCTAAAGCCCTTAAGCTAAGAATCCACATCTGAACAGTAGAGCAAGCAATGCGCCTGCGGGTTGTCCAGCTTCTGGAGGTTCAGAACTGGGTACCCTACGTCCAACACCTGGGAGAGTTTGGCGACCCCCTCACATCTGCACATGTGCTGTACCTCTCACTGATTTGGAAACTGCTCTCTTGCTGTTTGCACTTTGTCTGCTTCTATGTCTATTTCTTCTACTACGACTACTACTCCTACTTCCAGTCTTGCTGCTGCTAATGTAGTTTTGGCGTGCCACTACTAAAATTACTGCCAAGAAAATGGCCGCGACTACCGCCAGCGCCAGCATTATAGCCCCAGCCCCAACAACACCACCGTGGTAGCAATGTGCTTTATGATTTGTTCTTGCTGCTGTCTTGCGAAGCTGGCCCGCCTCACGTGTGCCTGCGCCGGTGGGCACGCTCACGGGCATCACAGGATCAGCAGCGGCCATGGTTCGAACCTGAGCTCTGCGCCGCATGTAGAAAGAACAATGACCATCCATCTTCGTCATAGTTCAACGTGGAGTGGACAATAGACAAAATGTCGAATAATGTGGCCTGCATGAGGAAAATCAGTACTTCACTTCACCCCTAAGCATCTGAATAGCTGTAGCTGGCCTCCATACCATCAGGTAAAGATCCGCTAACCCCTACGGCTTGTCATGCTGAAGCCCAGTCAGACTCGAGCAGTTTCTTTTTAGTGGCCACTGCAAGGGTTCTTCATTGTAGCCACAGCTACTCGGTGAGGGTTTGGGGGTTGTTCTCTGCTGCAGACCCAAGACTGAAAACAAAGCATGGGGGGGAACAGGGGGGAATATAGGCAGGGCATGGTGAGCATGGTCCTCCATGGCAGATGCTGTATGCATTGATTGGGCAGTCAGTTCGTATGCACCGGGAGCTGCACCGAAAACACCATAGCCGTCTGTACTGGATGTCTTCAGCAACTACTTCTTCCTCCTTCCATATGCGCACCCTTACAGTATGAGATCCTCGAAAAGGAAACCATCAGAGATCAGAGATGGCTAAACAATCTTTGGAGCTATACAGCCTCATGCGTCCAAGGCTCAAAGGGTCACAACAGGAAAAGGGATCACAAAGTGGATCTTGAGGCAAAACTACACGGCGAGGAACATGCACTTCTCTCCTCTGTACAAGCTTTGTGTTGTCAAGGCCATGTGAAGCACTGCCATTGCAGATCTGCCGCGGCTCTGACGCCGGACACCCATCTGCAGCTCAGCCCATTTTGGCTTGAGGTTTGGGGTTGCTCAAGATTGGTGTTGCGGGACCCGCATCCCAGTCGTCCATTTAGCCTCCAGGGGCAGGATCCCCAACAACGTAATCTCCTCTCCCTAATATTAAACCCCCCACCCCCCCTAATATTAAATACTTCTTGTGTATTGGGAGTATTTAATATTAGGGGGGTGGGGGGTTTAATGTTAAGGGGAGGGGACTATTCATCAAAACGAGTCTTCTCGGTAAGAAGATTGGTTTGGCTGGAGCTCCCAGCCCAAATCTCATCGAGGACGCTTGTTTGGCTCCTCTACTCCCATATACCTTATCTGGTCAATTCTACCTGCTAGAAATAGAAGCCCAACATCAATGTAAATTATATGAGCTTATATACTCCTAAACTCCTTATAAGCTGTTCTAAAGGGGAATACATGGGAGAGTATTATAGGGGTTATAATGGGGGCCTACGGGCTTAGACTATAGCTCATCTATGATGCATGGGACTGCTTAAAAAGGGGCCCTAAACCCCTAAACCCGTTTTTGCTGCAGGCTTGCTGAACCCTAAACCCCCAAATGCAAAGCCCCTACACCCTAAACCCTAAAACCGAATGACCTCCGCTTGACAGGGTCGGGCCTCGAGGTCTGGCTCCGTGCCTGCAGAGCTCTCTGCTTCCCCAAGGCTACGCAATAATACGAATGGTGAAAATAATCAACTAATGATCAAATTGAATAATACAAATAAGACTAATAGTAAGAATATTACTGGCAATAACAACAACCATAACAACAATAGTAGAAATACTATATTGTAAATTTGGGGGGCTCTTACCCCCAGAAACCGCAGCTTCCAACTTCTTGGCAGAAGCGTGCCTTTCGGGACTGTCTTCCGATGGTTCCAAAATTTCGAACAATCAAGGGCTGCGGTCCCCATGGCCCAAACCAAGCTGGCTAACCTGACAGACACTTGCAATACCTCAACAATTGCAGGGGTAGATAGGTAAGTTATGGCAGGATTCTGGTGTATTTCCGGGATCTAAACTGGGCAGTACAGGAACCTGAGCATACACCAGTAGGATTCCCCTGATCCTGTACTAGATATCTCAAACAGACCTCAGTGTTATACTCTTCTCTAAGCCCTTTTACTTGCCTCCAACGTGCCAATCTCCACCTGAACTTCAGATAGCTTCTGCCTGGCATCACATGGGCTGCAATCAGGATGCAGATGCTTCTTCCCGCGCACTTTTCCAACTTTGCGCACAGTTCGGGGATTCTGTTGGAAACATGCGAGCATCGTTGATTGTTGTTGGCCCAGTGCCACAAGTAATTTGGGGTTCCAGGGTGTTTTGTGCGCAGGGCATTCTGAAAATCATGGGAAGCTTTGCTTTCGCGGGCATGATACAACACAAGACGCTGCTCTCGTTGAACAGGGGAGCCCCTGGAGACCCTAAGTCTGAGGCCCAGCTGAGAGCACAGCTGTTGTGCAGCATGATTGCTGTCCCAGCTCTGTCGCCAGCACATCATCACTACAGCTGCCAAAAACTCCAGTCTCAAATACATGACCTGAACATAACAGCCGTCCCAGGATTCAGATTCCTCCAACTGATCAAACGACCAAAGCGTCATGATTGGGGCGGGAAGCTGTTTCCGCCTCAAAGATTTGCTCTTGATTCACAAAACCTTTTGCGTCTGCGAGCTGGCTCTGAATTTCCGGAGGAATGAAGACAACTTGCAGTACAGCTCGCCTGGCGTCATCAATGTCCTTCGCTCGTTCGACTTCCTCCTCTGCCAACATGTGTGCCGTCAACTCAGCCGCTGAAATGATTTACCATTAGAAACTACCCTATAATGCCAGTTTCCATTTCATTTTCCATTTTCTTTTCCATTTGATTCTCCATTCTTAGGGTACATAACCACATTGTCCCTATGTATTACCATTGCTATTACTAATAGTGCTTACTGTGTTAGGGCAACTCAGTACTTCATGGGTTGTAATTGTATCATGCCCACTGTCCGTGTCCTTCTCAAGCCTCTCGAGTTCTCCTGCAGCTGCTGCCTGTGGACCAGGAAGCACAAGGTGCAACATGGGGCTTAAACCTAGATAGGCGCTATCACTGACAAGAGACTTCCCCTTGAACAATGAGTTCACACTTGAAATCGGCGCAGCACCCTCCGAGCGCCCAGCCAGTTCTGCCTCAGTGCTTGCCAGCTCCTCCTTCGACAGAAGGGCTGGGTCTAAGCCACCCTCCCTTTGAAGACATAGCTTGTACCGTGAAGGGCATCTTTTCATGTAGGCTGCTGTGAACTCTCCGACTGCATCTGCCTGTGCCATTGCCTGCCGAGACCTTCTGTCAAGTCAAAACTTCAAAGGCGCGAAAGGAACTCCCTGACTTTAAGGCATGCTGCCGGCCTCGAGGTCCTGTGCTCGTGCCTGTGCCTCAAAGAAAGAGACGGGGCGCAGTCATGGCATGTTGCACAAAGACACGACTCAGAAACCACAGTCACATGACTTACTTTTCAGCTTCTTTCAGCAGACAAGGCTTCCGCAGCGCACCGTGGATTTTATTGACTGGCGGTTCATTGGCGCTGGCAGACTCAGCTGGGTACCACTTCCAAAGCCGCGGCGCGGTCCTATTCAAGTTGCCAAGCCTTTTGTGTTCTCCTAACTGTGCTTGTGACCTCCCTATGTCATGGCTCAGGATTCCCACGTCTCCTGCTTGAAAACCCTATACCGATTTCACAGCTAGAGACTGTCCATATGAGCCATAGTCTAAACTCCGAGTATCCCCCTTAATAACCCCTAAAGTAGTCCCCTATATAATCCCCTATATAACCCCAGTTTAAGGAGTTTAGACTATAGTACATATACCTA